>CANUEY010043284.1:0-15126 GCA_948099555.1 Croton setiger
AACTCATTTATAATCATTTCTCAAATTATATATTTCATGTAAATGTCATTTATCATGTCACACTCTGATGCATTTAAACAAAAATGCATGAAATGCATGTGATGACGTCAAAAAGACGTATGACTCTGGTCGGGGGTGTCACATAGGGTTTCTTTCTTAATTTTTCCCCTTTAAAAAAATAAATTAAGTGGCGACTCTACACACACACACACACACACACACACACACACACACACACACATTTCACCCCGAGTGAACATCCCCGGCTAACCCGTCCTCGCGGGCGAGCCTGGCGGCTCGAAGGGGACTCTCCTCCGGTAAGGGTTCACAATTATATGATATTTAATTTGTTTGGACCGGTACTGAAGTCCAGTCAACTGATTTATTTGTTATTGAAATTATATGATATTTGAATTACTCGGATCGGTACTGGAGCCAAATGGAATTATTTGTTTTGATTATAGGATAATTGAACTGTTTGGACCAGTATTGAAGTCCAGTCACTTGACATTATTGATAATTGAAATACAGATGATCTGGTTATTAAGTCGGTACTGAAATCTGAACAAATGACTTATTGAAACTTATTATTTGATATTTATTTGTTTAGACCGGTATTGTAATCTGGCCAATTGTGAATATCGTTTTTAATTAATGATGTTTATTTGATTGGATCAGCACTGAAACCCGGTCAATTGATTTGATTGTTATTATAAATGTAATGATTAAATTACTTGGAAATAAATGATTTAACTTTTTTGAAAAAGTAGAGATGAATTAGATTACTTGAAATAAATGTTTTAATTATTTTGATTAATAGAGATTTATTAAATTGTTTAAATTAAATGGTTTAATTGTCGTGAATGATACAAGATGATTAAATTATTTGAAATTAATCATTTAATTGTTTTGAATAAAAGTAGTTGAATAAACTATTTGAAATAAATGAATTAATTTATTTTTTTGAATCATAGAGGTTGATAGATTATTTAAAAAAAAAAAATAAGTTAAAAGTTTTGGATTTTATAGGTTGATGAGATCATATGGAAAAGGTAATTTACTTACCTTGGATTATATAGGTTAAATAGACTATTTGTAACAATTGTTTTTATCACCTTGAATATACGTTGATTTGACCGTTTGGATTATTGGTATACGTATTTTGGATTATGTACGTTGGATTATCGGTTTGAATCGATATTGCTACTGATTAATTGAATTGATTGATATTAAATATATGTTATTTGAATTGTTTGGATTGGTACTGAAATCTAGTTATTTGAAATTGTTGAAAAGTGAATTATAAGTGATTTGTTCATTGTGTCGGTACTGAAGACCGACCAATAGACTTATTGAGATTTACTTTTTACTATATATACTTGTTTGGACCGGTACTAAACTCCGGTCATTGAATTATATTGAATATCATGATAATTGTTTACATGTCATACAAGAACATTCATACAGGACTTAATAAAGGTCGTTGTGATCATCCTGACCAATACTAGCAAAAATATCACTTGGGACCTACGGTTTAATATATGATTTACACTTGGGACCTACGGGTCAATTTATGAACTTAACTTGGGACCTACGGGTCAACATATGAATTGAAGTGGACCTATGAATTATACAGGTCTTTGAGACTGGCCAATCACTTGTCACTTGGAATTCCCAGGGCAGTAACTGGCTCGATGGATTATAACTTATATAAATGGAAATACATGTCATTTGCATTCATATATTATTATGTTGTAATCGTTGTTTAAGCATTTTATGAAATTAATGTTTAAGTCCATCACAGTTCCAATATAAATGGAAACATAGGGTGAATATAGACACATGTTTCTGGACAGGTTTGATATTGTTATTGAATTTGAATTCATTGTTGTTTTATGTTGCTTTGGTTTATACTTACTAAGTATGCGACTCATCAAAATCGCAATTTATATTTTCAGGTTAGCAACTGATGGATTCAGTTCCGTTTAAGTGAAGTATAGCACTTCTCTAAACATCTTCATAGGTCGGTTCAGTTGAAACTTAGGGTCTCTCTCACTCATACTACATCTAGTTGTCATATAGAATATAGGATTCTATTGTTTTTGGTAATTGTTAATGTTAAGTTTGGTATGTAAATTAGAACATATTAGTTAATGGTTTGTAAACTTGATAAGGCATATAAATATGGTTTATAATTTATTATGGTTTGACATTTCATTCTGTTGGTAATGCTACGTTAAATGTGTTTGATTTTAAAAAAATAGCTCGTTTATTTGACATATAGGTATAAGTTAAGTTGTTACATTTGAAGGATCATGTAAATGCGCATTGATTATTCGATTTGTCATTTCAAGATAAGATTGAAGAAAATTTTGTAACAAAAAAATTAAATATTTTAGGATGTAAACAGAAATATGAAGAAATGAACAATTGAAATCTAGATTAAGAAGAAATTGAATAACTGAAGATTAACTTGCTCTAATACCATATTAAAATTGAAATCAAAATAGAATGAGAAGAAAAATTGATTGCATTGAATAAAAATTTTCTAGAATGTTACAATAAAAGGAAAGGAAACAGAAATCAGAGAGTAGCATTGCTGAATCATGCTTTTGCTCCAATATTACCTTTAAAGATGTGTATATATTCTCCAATGTCATCATCTTCACATAGATAACCAAGTTGATCTCGCACCGTGAACTCTTACTCTTGAGAGTCCTGTGCATATGCATCCTTCATTACTTTCCAAAAGACGCTGATTGTATCTAAACCAATGGTACTTTCTATGGTGGTTGAAGCAAAAGTGAAAATTTTTTGTGGAGTTGAAGTTATATTTATAAGATTAAAACATTAATAATTTGATGGTTAACAAATCTCTCCTCTATATCCCTCCCTCATTCTATAAATAAATTATCACCCTCATTATTTTACCCCTCAACACTACCTAGTTTAAATGTATAGCTTGGCCTCTCCACTATTCACTATTGGAGAGCTTCACTCACCTTTATCATACTTTCATTTAGTATCATATCATCTAGCTTATATATTATAGTTTAATTATTTCACTATTCATCTTCAAGTTGTAGGTTCGATTTTAATAGCATTGATGTTGATCAATGTTTCATATATCGAATACGAATGAAATATGTTAAGAAATAATAATGTAGTAGACATTGAATTTATACAAACCAATTAATTCTGTATGAGATGGGTTTCAAAATCCAACCATTATAAATCCCCACAAACTTTCACATTGTATATTTATTCTATATTTTGAAAGTTCAATAATCAATTATTTATTCTACTAAAGCAATCTTATGCGTACATAATATACACTAAACTTTATAAGCACTTACAAAGCACAGATTTTTGAATATTTAATGTAGAAAGTGTTGGTAGATAACATGTAATTTATTTTTCTATCCTACATTGTTACTGTAATAATGAAAAGACAGAAGGATTTAGCAAATTTCAGCTGACATGGCTAAGCAGCAGCATGTGCAATTCTTTTGGCTTCGAATGTCTTCTCGAATTCCTCAATAGACTTGAAGAGCTCTGAAAAGTTTCCCTTCCCAAATCCTCCGCATCCTCCTCTTTGATATTCTTTTCCACTGCTCTCATCCTTCATCATGCATCCTACTCTCTGTATTATCTCTACGAAGATGGTTGGCCTGCATATCAATCCAACTCCATACCCAATTCAAAAATCAAAATTTAACGACCATTAACCTAGCATAAATATTGGCTAGACCCATTAAGCAAAGTTTTCTGGATTCTAAATGAATAGAGTTGGGTTCAAATTTTGAATCGAAGAGTTGTGAACTATGATGCACGCGAACTTTTGACCACACCAGAGTTTTCCTTTCTACTCCAAAACTTGTAAATACAAATGAAACTTGAAAAATTTTCATTTTCCCATTTTCTATTTCAGTTTCCTTGCAATATAGGTTATGGAGGGTAAGAATTGGATCTCTAAGTCGGGTGAAATTGAAAAATAAAAATTAAAATAAGTAGAATTACGTACCTATCCCCCACAGGCTTGGTGAAGATCTGAAGCAAGGTCCCTTGATCATCTCTATCCACCAAAATCCCCAACTCTTCACACTCCTTAATTTGTTCATCGCTCAAAACGTCTCCTGCCCTGTTCTTCAAATTTGTATAATACGTTGGCGGCGGAGACGGCATAAATTCAAACCCTCCGACGCCGCTCCTCCGCCTCATCTCTCTTAAAGTTCTGAATATATCTTCACTCATAAGCGCCAAATGCTGCACTCCAGCTCCTTCGTTATGCTCCAAGTATGTCTGTATCTGACTCTTCCTCTTAGTCCCAAACACCGGCTCATTCAACGGTAACAACACCATCTCTTCGTTATTCGCCAACACCACTGAATTCAATCCGCTATCGGTCGTCCCAACGTCCTCCGCCGTGAATTCGGCAAATTCATGGAAACCGGTGAACTGTTTCACATATGAAACAACCGGAGCCAATTCTGGTACGTTTCCAACTGCGTGGTCCAATCGCCTGATGCCGTAATCTATCGGAAATGATAAAGATTCATCCACCTGTTCAAATTTTGGCAAAAACAAAGTTTCACTTGAGTTCCTATAACTGATGTATCTCAAGACGACGTCGCCGTATAAATGAACTTCTGCGATAACAGCACTATCATCCAAAACTATAGGTGCAGCCGAGGGTTTGGCACCATTAGCGACGCTAGTTTTGAATGCGATTTCTGCGTCTTCTACTTCTATTCCGATGGCTCGCACAGCAAGTCCGTGCTTGGCAGTGAAATTTTGGCAATCTTCATGACGGAAGGTTGGGATTGAAGCGGTAGCAGTATGGGATAAGTTCTCTATGTCAGCAATTGAGGAAGAATAAGGAGCAGTGAAGAGAAAATTAAGGTCGCCGGAGCGTAGTAAATAGGAAGCGTGAGTGACGTTGCCGGTGGAAAGATCAGATTTGGCGACGTTTCGCATGCCGAGCCCCCACGAAAAACGGCGTGCCGTATTAGTAGCGTCGGAACACCAGAACTCCACATGGTGAAAACGCTTGACGTTGAACCGATCGGAGCGTGGGTTGGTTCTGACGAAGTCTGAGAATCCTACAAGTTTGAATTCTTGGGAGTCGTTCTGTTTTCCCATGGCTCTCGATTTTGCTAACTCAAGTGGTGTGGTAGTGGTTTTTTCCGTTACGGAAAATGGAAGCGCATGTGGAAGATATAAAGCCAATTAGGTAGGCCTCACGTGATGTGGAGAAGATAGCTCTCTACTGTCATGTCAATAATCCGAAGACACGTCATGTTTATCGAGATTCATATCTAAGCATTTAAGATTTTCTAATTTTATTAATTTACTCCAGTAGTAAAATTTTGGTCCCGCCAAATTAGATTACATGCACTGAGTTTTGGGAAAAGAATTATTTAGTGGTTAGGTTTTTTTTTTTGGAATATTTAGTATTTTATTTCTGTATTTTATAAATATCAGTTATAATATAACTACTTTTTAATATTTTACAAATACAATTGGATGATTTCTTATGTTTTGGAAAAAAAAAAAAAAGTTACTTAACGAACAAATATTAAACGGAGTAATTCTCAATAAGTTTCATATATTTAATCTTAGCTCAAAATGAACCAAAACTCATTTTTCTAGTTTATTAATATATTTATAAATCCAATGTTACAGCGCAAACTAATCTTCGAACATAAATATAATTTCGCAGTAACAGAAAAAAAAAATCATTTTTACAAGAGAGACATGAAGTAAATGTGTTGCTTGCTAATGCCTCTTAGTCAAAGTCTTTTTAAGTCCCTTGATAATCTTCCAAAACCACATCAGGTTCATCACAGACAACACTACTGGTACTATTAGAACCAATACTATCCCAAATGTGTCCATTTGCTTCACCTGTCCACAGGAAATGCAATAGCTTCACAAATTATTATATGCTAATGAAAAGCTCTTTCCCCGACCTAACTTTGAGCATCTCCAATTTTAATATAGATTGCTCTAATTTAATTGTAACATCAAAAGAATTGAAAGAAATTCTAAAATATCTTATCTTATCCAAAAGCTAAATTGTTAAGCTAATGTGTCTCTAGCAAACTCTATTGCTGAAGGGTCTAGCTACTGTGTATATTTTTCCGTATATTAATTGTGGGCTCAAAAAATGAAAGAATATGGAGAATGAATAAATATTGGAGATATACTCTTTATATCATTGATTTTAAAAACATATTAACCAAGGTTTGCAATTTTACACCAGAAAATAAATTCTATGAGATGCTAAAATTTTGCTGGGTATAGAATGTTACCTGATCGTAGTGCAGGTAGACATGGTAAAAAAGGTATATAAACAGGAGAATCCTAGCAACCTGCAGACAAATTTATACCAACACAAATAATTGAAAATCTACAAAGATCAAGTGAATACTTCTCTTAGAGAGCACAAATGATCTAGGGCTCTGCTAGTACATCCAATATATAAACTGGAACCAAAACAGACAAAACTTATGCCTGAACCCAACAAAAAAAACAGTTCTATCCTTTTGGTCTTAGTACTAGTACTTCGCGAAAACTGTATCAGAAATGCATACGAATTGATTTGTACCTAGAACCAACATATAAATATATTTTATAGTATATAATAATTGTACTATTATTATACTCAATAACAGTATTATTGCAAATAGCCTTTGTTAACTAGTATTATGATGATGAATAGCATGTTCCCTAAGAATAACGACAATAAGAAAAAAAAAACAAATCGTAATAATCAGACAAACATAGTTTTAGGATAGGAAATTAAATTGCTTACATAACACATAAATATTATTATAAATTATTTAATTATCCCATAGCTTTATTTTAAATTATACTATCCATCCAATATCATAAAAATTTGAAATCGCCCGATATTATAATTAATTTACTACATTTATCATTATGTTATTATTTATATTGTCAAGCAAGAGATGCTCATCCAAATAATAACATAAAATATGCGCAGAAGCATTTAGTTGATGAATTTGAATTGTTTGTATATGCATGTGCAGAACGTCATTTTTTATTGTATTGTGTACATATGCTAAAATGCCTTCGACAAAACACCAAAACAGACCTAATGTGAATGAAAGTGGAAAGATCTCCAATGTTGAAAGTGCAAGGGTATAAAGGGGCACAAGCATTACGAGTTTGGGAAGAAAGTATGCGATCTAACTTTTGTTAAACAGGAGCAAAATCTAAGTCTAAGAATATGATATCATACTTGTTGAAATTAGCAGAAGTTTTTGGTGGACCTCTTAAAGATTTATTCTCAAAGATCAGAGAGCAAATAAGAGGAGCTCAACACAAAGGGTTCAGGACATGCATATCATAAAACAGCAAATGATCCAACATGGAAGGTTAATCACATAACTGTGGTACTATTTAAGAGACTGAGAGATGGACCTAAATATTTTAGCATGCAGTAGTGAATAATGATGCAAAGTTCCTATCCGTTCATGGAACTAAAGCATAAAACCAAAGAAAGGATATAAAAACTAACCCAAAGTCATTTGTGAGATGCAATGCATGATCGAACCAGGTAAAGAAATGTGAGCCAATTGACAACATACAAATGGATTTCACACAACATATATCATAAAAAATTTTAAGTATGATAATGATCCAGTTGAAACAAGTTAATCTTGACCTACCAACCAAGCCAAAAATATCACTACCCCATTAATGAGATATGCTCTAGTCCTTTTCAGTCCAGCTACATCAAGATACCTTCACAAAAACAAGCCAAACATCAGAAAGTTTTGAAGAAAAGGTGCCAAAACTGAAAGTAATAAATGATTCAAAAGACTTCCTTCGTACCATCTCAAATTGATCCCAGGGGTAGTTGTCTCAGATATAAGAACCATGAAAGTATAGAGTTGCCCTTCCGAAGTCAACATAGCATATGCCAAAGCTATCATGGAAAGAAGATGATGAATCACCTGACATACAGATGATCATGTCCAAGACCTAGTTCAGGCCAAAAAATACTTCCACCCTTTGACAAGGAAATAGAAGTGAAAGTTGGAAAACAATTGGAAAAGAAGAGTTTCCTGGCATAGGCTGTGCATTGAAGTTAAATCCTCAAGTTATTCACAATAATAAATTTTTCTTCTCACAAGTCTAGGGGAAAATTCCATAAACTAAGGGAGTCAAAGTGTAGTTAGCAACTATTTTGCATAGGCCTTTTCAGGTTTTAGATGTTGTTAGGGACAGCTCCTAAGTTTCCAGTGACATAAAATTGAAATTATAGTTGACTCTGTTTGTGTGATTCCAGAGTAAGTGCAATAGATGCGTTAACAAAATTGAACGTGAAGTTATTGTGCTTAATTTTTTTAAAGTTTCGGCCAAAAAGAAACATTAAAAAGGAGATATAGAAAACTTACATATTCCATTCCACCAAGAGAAGGATAAAACCAGATAATCATTCCAATGTCAGCAATGAAATAACCAACAGAAACCTATCAAAGTTACACCATAGAAGCAGATAATTCCTCAATTAAATAAGGCAGAGAAATTATTTTTAAAAGATGGACAAAGGATTACATCAATCAAAACAACAAAACTACATAGTGCAAAACTAATGTCAAAAGCATTTTTCTCTTTTTATCCTGTCTTCATCCAAAGTATCACAATTTCAGGCCGTACCCAAAATTCTTTTGTTTATTTTTAATTTTTAAAATTTGCTTAAGGATAAGCATACACAAAAATCTTGGGACTTTTCCATCTCATGCAGGAGCATCTTGGCTGTTCAGGAAGTTTAGTTTCCACATTTCTATAGGACTTCTATAAATTGCCTTTACTTTCAGTTTACTTCTTTAATCAGAATTCCTATTTACTTTCAGTTTTCCACATTTCAGTTAACACTATTAGGAATAGTTTTCAGTTTAGGATTAAGGTTAGTTTTACTCCATAAACAGGGCAATAATTTGTTTTTATGTGATGAAATTTAGTTCATTATAACAGAATTTCAAATTCCACTACCGTTTTCTGTTTGAAACCTATTACTGTTTCCATCTCATGCAGGAGCATCTTGGCTGTTCAAGAAGTTTAGTTTCCACATTTTTATAGGACTCCTATAAATAGCCATTACTCAGTTTACTTCTTTAATCAGGATTCCTATTTACTTTCAGTTTTCCACATTTCAGTTTAAACTATTAGGAATAGTTTTCAGTTTAGGATTAAGGTTTAGTTTTACTCTGTAAACATGTGTTTATGTAATGAAATTTATTTCATTCTATTATGACAGAATTTCAGATTCCACTATGGGTTTCTGTTTGAAACCTATTACTGTTCCACTACCACCTTTCTAATCTAGCCCTGATTGTTTAGATACCATTGGCCTAAACTTTCCACTACATCAAATGGTATCAAAGCATACAAGTACTCAACGGTTTTTGTTGGGAACGATGTTTAGCACAAACAAATATCAAGGTCGAGGCAATCAACCCCAACAAAAGGAGTTGGCTGCGATGTGGAGAACGATTAAGGATTTGACACAAGTTGAAAGCCTTGCAATGTTAGGAACCGGATTCTGAGTGGAGCTTCAGTAAGTGACAGCAAACAACCTAAGATTTGTGAAGGTAGAGGTTGAAAATAAAACTGAAAGAATTTATTTATAGGTTAGTGAGTTTTCTGTAAATCTGATCTCAGATCACTATGGTTTGCAAAATACATTTGCATATCCTTTATTCCTTTATGTTTTTTATCATCCAACCACCTGATCCTTTGCCCTAATATGGACTCATCTTAATCCTCTATACTGAACCACAGTCAGAATTATCACGATTGAGATTCCAACTTCTCAACCAGACCTTAACCATACATAAGGGGAAAAAAAACACAGAAAATAATGGAATACAATGGCATCTTAATTTACAGAAGTAATCTGAAGTATCTCACCCCCAATGCAAAAGTAGACAGTGAAGAACTTTGAAATGTGATAAGACCAGCATTACGATCAGAAAAGAGTTCTGAGCAAAATACTAAGTACAATGATATGACTGTGATGAAAATAGCATGAAAAGTGGATATAGCCCTACATTGATAGTTAAAATAATAATCAGTCAATAATAAATGGAAAGAACAGCAATTCACAGCAGAAAGTTGATAGGATTTAATTAATAGAGAATATGTCTAGTACCGGTTATTCCACTCAACATGTTGCATTTTTGTGAGGTTGGAATAGCTCTTAAAGTAAAGAGCACTGAATAATTGCGTAAGATCATAGATCTAAAGGAAAACAACAAAAATAAAAAATAAAAAGAAACTGGAATTAGAGACAGAGATGAAAGCATATGCATGCTCTAAAATACCAAAAAAAAAAGTATGTTCATTCAAAACAAGAGTGAACTATCGTGCCATACCAATTTACATGAAAACATGCCAACGAGAACAGAAGTGTATGGGATGAAAGAAGCAGCAAGCAGATATTCCTTCAGCAGCTCCTCTGCTTGATCTTGGTAAGATGTGATTGCCATCGCAGTTTCAAAAACAAATCATAATCATTTATGAATAGATATAATAAAAGGTCCTTTTTTGCCGCCTGGTTTTATATATATTGTTTTGGTATGTTCCTATTTATTTTCTGTAGATAAAGCAACAAATAAAACATATAACATCAGAAATCAGAATATAAGTGCAAAGCACAAATAAGGAATTTAGTCATTTATGGCAAAAAAAAAAAAAAAAAAAAGGAATTTAGTCTTTGGTGAAACCCTCCAACAAAGAGTTGAACAGCTCTACATTGTCCATCCACATACTAAGATGTCAAACTCAGAAACCACCAACCATAACTTAAGCCAAGTGAACAAAAGAAAAGGGAATGCCATATAGGTTGCTATAAATTAATCCACTGTCAGATTTCCAGGATCAACCACTCACCATGACTGACATGAGATAAGCCAATTGAGCATATATTTCAATTAAAAAAACACCTCTTCTAAAGCTCTTATTTGTTTTATTATTAAACTCACATTTCTACCCTTCATTAAGACAAAATAAGGCCTGCTTAAGACAATTCCTCTCTTCAGATACACAAACATGCATTTTTTTAATCCAGGCCTACCATCTAATTAAAACTTTACGGCCTGCTCAGGGAAATTCCTCTCTTCCGACACATATAAATCATTTTTTAATACAGCCAACCATCGAATTAAAACTTTTTTTTATTTGTGAACTATTTGTACAGGCTATTTTGAAACCTCTACCCTTCATTAAATTATTTTTCTTTTTCCTACCTAAGCACTTCACATAATTATCTCAAGAACACCAACTAGTTATGCGCCCATCCAACTAAAATTTAATTTCAGAAAATTAGGTTTCCCGATTCTGCATATTCTGCTAAAAAACAGCTCCTTGGCATAACGAGTTCAAGGAAATAATTAAAAAGAAACTCTAATCTCTTGCATGTATTCTTCAAGATATTAGAAAACGACTCTTCTATAAATTATTATCTTTTTTTCTCTTTTTCTATAATAAAAAATGCAAACTCATTTATCATGTACAAAATATAAAAGAGAATCGCCGTAAACTGACAAGAACAACAGAATAAACAGGGGAAAACCTAATTTACAGTAAACCAACAGAAATCGCCGCAGCCGTTTCTGGATTGCTTGATTACTAACAAAAAGAACAAAGCGAAATTACAAGAAAAAGAGATCCGTAACAGCAATATAATAATTTACCTGAACCAGAAAAAGACGCCGGCGATAGGAGAAGAAGAAGAAGAATTGAAGGAAGCAAGTCCCGCTTTCCCTTATAAACGTGTATATGCAAAGTGTTGTGTGTGTTTGGCTCAAGAAAAGAAAGGAAGGAAAGACCAGAGTTATGGATTCTCTATTAACGTTTTCCTCACGCAAAAGAACTTCTTCAGAGGCCTAATACAAGTAAAGAACCCGCACACATGCTAAACCATTCTTTTATCTTTTCTTCCCATAATCATTTTTTATTAGGGCGTCCAATAATTGGCCAGTCAATTTGAATAAACATGTCTTAGAGGGACATTTACAATCTGGTCCTTGAGGTTTATATTAACTTATCAAAAGGTTCTTATATTTTGAAAATCTATAAAAAGGTCTCTTATCTTTTTGTATGTTATTCATTCAGGTTGTTCTATTAGTATTTAGCGTTAGTTTGGTTAAAAAAATTTTCATTTTAATATTTCAACTTATAAAAGATATGCAATTTAATTATAATTATATTTAATTTGTTTAAAAATTTATTTACTTTTATTTAATTATATTTAATTAATTTTAATACTTTAAATAAAATATTTAAAAGAAAATTGCAAGTAAAAAATATTCATAAATAAAAATAATAATTTTTTTATTTGAGAGTTGACGGATTTTTGAATGGGTAAATTCAATTAATTTTTTTTATTTACCTAATTTTCTTTTTTATATCAATAATACATTAATAACTCAATTAAAATTGAATTATCTTCAAGATCAAAATGTTTGTTATATTTAGTATTTTTTAGTTTAATTTGTATCTTTTTTAACTCTGTCTTTTATTCAAACAATTTAATTCTATTTATATAATATTTAATTTAAATAATATTTATATAAAATAAATTATATAAACTAAAGCCATATCTAAATATCTCTTTAGACTTTATCAATAATATATATCAAGTGCCACTCATAAATAGGTATTTAGATCTCACATTTCAGTTCTTCCTAAAATATAATATATTTTATTTCAAATTTTATAAAATTTAATTTGTGATTAATTTAATTGTTGAAATTAAAATAACTTTAAATCCTATTAATTTTTTCCTAAATTACAAATATATTAGTAGAAAACTAATTTTAAAAAATTCATTTAAGCTAAAACGTGAAAAATTAGGTAAAAATTTTAATATAATGAATAGTGAGGATGATGGTAGATACAATGATTTTGAAGCAATAATACTCTATTATTTTTCAATAGAGTTAAAGAAAGTAATATAACCATTTTTTTCCTAAAATTATTGCGGACATACTTCAAGTTTTATTTTAATAGAAATTGACAATTTTTTTTTATTTTTAATTCTAACCTAATACAAATTCAGTTGCTCAATATATTTTTAGTTGCAACTAAAAATTTTTTTGAAAAAACATTTAGGAATTTTAAAAATTAATTGTTATTTAATAAATTAAATTAATTATAAACATAACACTGAATATATTGTCCTTTTTGTAAGTTTTCAAAAATATAAGAACATTTTTATAAGTTAACATAAATCTCAGGTATCAAATTATAATTATTTTTTAAATTAGAAGTTGTCCACTTAAATATTTTTATAACTTAAATTATATATTATAATCAAATTATAATTTATTTTTTTATAAATTGAGATTTGACGTTTGAAAAAAAAACACATATTATAAACTGTTTCGATTTTGATGTGCTTATAAATAATAAGATTTTTTTCAAAAAAAAAAGTAATATTTTTATATTTTATTTTATTCTTATATTAACTTTATCAAAATAGCAAATACTTTAACTATGCATAAACTATTTATCAACTAATTTTAAAAAATACTTGACTAGTTATATTTAATTTGATTATAATCTACTAACAATCAGAAACATCTCGATCCCATCAATATAAATTTAACCATTTTTAGTGAAATAAATTTTACCATTTTTAGCAAATTTCAAAATATAAGTAGCCTAATTGTTTATTAAAACTTATTTTCTATTTTATTTTTTCTTCTTATAATCATAAACATATATATTTTTTCTTCAATAAGCATAAATGGTTCAATATATCTATTTGTCTCAATTTGAATTGACCCAAATTTTTTTATAAGTGTATTACATTTTTGTCCTTCATATAATTTATTTATTTAAGTTCACCTAAGTGAGTTGTATATTCCAAACCCAACTAACGTCGTTTTCGACGTCATTTTATGCATAATACGTATGTTCATTTTGTACGCATCATATTAAATTGAATATTTGATTTGATTATGAAATATATTATTTGAATATGTTAAGGAATGAAAAAAAAAATGAAAACAAGTTATGTTTCAAGCTCATTTACAGTCGGAAGACGCAAATGAGGCTCGATTAGGATTTTTAGCATGCACGACCGATAAAACGTCGGAAACGCGGAAAATGTAAATCAAATGAATTTGACATTTTATGATTTGATTATTTATATGATATTAAGAGTTTTAGAACCCTAAACTACGACGACGTCGTACGATTTCGGTTCCGCAAATATCATTGAGGTTTCGGTCGCCGACTAGCCACAAATATTTTTCGATGCGATTTTGATGAAAATTTAAACATAAGCTTTTGTTATTATTTTAACATTAAAAAAAATAAAAACATGATTTGGAAGTGGATTTGGGCAGAAATGAAAGAAACAAAGATTAAGAAAAGGGTAATCTGGGGTTAAGTGAGATAATTTCTAATTTTTGCTTAAAACCAAGTAGGTGGTGTAAAGTTAACCTTGTGGATTTGTTCCAGAGGTAAAAGGGGCTGGAGAGAGGTGTGAAGAGGTGAGGAAAACAGTAGAGGTCGAGGAAAAACAGAAAAGAAGAAAGAAAGAGGAAAAGAAAGAGAAGAGAGAGAAAAGAGAAAAGAAGAGAGAAAACTTTGGTTTGTTACCTTCAGTGCGTCCCTAAGACATGTATGAGAATGTTAGAAGTGATAGATTGGTGGTGAGAGTTGGCTGGAAAGTCGCCAGAGCTAGCCGGACGAACTGCTGGAAGTTGGGATTATCTACAAGAACATTGAACTGAAAGCATTTAGAGCAACAGCAGACAGACAAAGGCTAGACATTCAAACATTAACATCATCCAACAACAACAGAAGCATGGCTTTAAAGAACATTCCTAAACAGAAGCATAAAGGAAACACATACTATGATTCAAGCATTGTACTGAACATAAATAGTTTCATTATCATCACAAGAACAATCAGAGACAGATATTCCATCGATATCCCATTTTATTTCATTCATGTATGAAACTAAAACAGAAACAGAAAGCTTTAAAATATAAATACCTCAGATTTTACGGCTCCAATTTGCAATTGAAATGATCCAGAATCCTTTTTCGTTCTTTTACAATGATTTGGAAATGAAAA
>CANUEY010043313.1:0-32948 GCA_948099555.1 Croton setiger
CCGGTTTCTAAAACCGGGCGTTAGTTGAAATTTAATTTCGGCTAACGTACCCAACCCTCTTACCCAGTTTTTGGTTCAAACCATTGCCTTATCCAATTAAAAACGGAGTCATTTTCTTAATTAATTTGGTTTTTCAAAACCGGTATCCCGACGGGTGGCGACTCTAAATTTTAAGACCGACCAGTTCGGCAAACATCCCAAAAAATATTTTATCACTGCTTTTTCAAAATAAAAATCATAACTTTTTGGTTTAATTAAAATCGGAAAAGTCGTCGTTCCTCGGACCGTCATCACTCTGTACCATACCCTTTCATCTGAGTGCAATTCCTTGAAATACCCTCAAATTTTCATGTGAAAATTAAACATGTTATTCATTTGATCAAAAGACACCCATGTAAAAGACATTGTACGTGCAAAGTGGTTGTACCAATGATCAACAAAGGGACAGAATAAAAAAGCTACTGGAAACGACACCAAAGGTTTAAGAAACTGGTTTATGACTCAACACACAGAAGCAAAAATGGTTTTATAATGTACGCATTAACAGCAAGTTAGAATCCCAGCTATGCAGAATCCTATCACCAACAAGCTGGATTACCACATTTGCATGATTCAATTAATTTTCACAAGGTAAACAACACAATTAACAAACACTAATCTCATCATTATAAATATGTCAGCAGAAGCATGTGCAACTATCAAAAATAGACTGGGAACAAACTGGGATTACCAAGATAGCAGTAATTGGGGAATTAACACAAGCTTGACATTCAACTTAAGTACTGCCAGAAACAGCTTTCTGAAGTTATAAATCAGAAATGGCAAAGATCGAAAGAGGCAGAAACTAAGCTGAAATAGAATATGCAGTAGAGATTTATGCAGTTGAACCTAAAAGCTAAACAAAATGCAAATATCATTGGCATAATGGACAAAGTGGCAGAGAGATCAACATATTTCTCATTTGAAAACTCACAAACTACTGCTAATATAAAACCTAGGAACAGATTCGCAAACCAAACCAGTTCATAAACACTCGATAATCTATAAACGCATAAAAGGAACAAATGCAAAACGGCGACGACAGACAGCTAACGGAAGTGAAGAAGGCAACAACTACAGTGACAAATAAAAGGCCTTCTACTTACGATAAGGCTGTACAGACAGCGACCTGACTTAACACACTTACTCGTGGTTCATATGAACAACAGAAGCTGCCTACCCGAAGGCTCAAACAGAAACAGCTAAAAGTGAATACATTGCAGCATTAACAACCTCTAGTAGTGATATAGATGGGAATCAGAACAGTGAATAAAAAAAAAAACAATCGTGCATCCAGAATCTCAAACATATTCAAAAAAAAAGGAATTAAATTGAAATTGAAATAAAGAAGTACCTCAAACTGAAGCTTTCAAATTCCGTTTCCGAATTGTATCAACAATCATTCTCAATCGTTTTTACAATCACGAAATCCTTTAAACAGATTTCCTTTTTGAATGTTACCAATCGAAATATACAGATTTCTGTGTTCCAATCGATTTGGGAAACCAGAAATCTCTAAAAGAAAAGAAAAGTGAAAACCCCAACTTCCCTAATTTTACAGAAAGGAACCCTAATTCCCTAACTCTCCCCAATTTCAAAACTAAAATCCCTAATCCCTCACAATTCTCACAATTACGCAAACAAGAAATCTCAATGGAGCTTACAGTTTTTTTCGTTCTAGACTCTCACTGTGGAATTTTCGAATGGTCTCCCAGTTTCTGGCCCCGTCCAAAAATCCCCCCTTCCTCCCAGAAAGCTCTGCCTCTTTTATAGCCGTCGAAGCTCCGCCTTCTTCGGTCAGTTTGAATTATCTTCTCCCCTTTCTTCTCGGTTCAATCTCCTCTTCATCTCTGCTTCTTCGTTCTTCACGGCTCTCTGGAGTCCTTCGCCTTCTTTTCTTTCTGCTCGATTATATTTTTTTTGTTTTACCAGTCTTCAAAACGACGCCGTTCCCTCAACTTATATATCTTGGTTTGATGAGGCGGTCGGACCTGGAGAGGTTGAAATTGAACCGAACCAATTTTGGTTCGGTTCCTCTTTATTTCAATTTTCACCCTTCTCTTTTCCTTAATTCTATCTTCTACCCCTCTTCTTTCTTCCTTCCTTCAATTTTACCCTTCCTCTCTTTTTTTTTTCCAATTTCATATTTTTCTCAATTTTCTTCCAAATTCCTCTTTTTCTTTTCTTCTTCCTTTTTTTTTACACACATTTTCCTTTTTCTTCTTTTTTCAATTCTTTTCTCTCTTGTTTTTATCCTTTCTTCCTTTAATTTTTCCTTTTCTCGAGTTTTTACAAAATAAGAGGAAATTAAAGATTAAAAATAAAATAAAAGAATTTTCTTTAAAAACTTTTCTTTCAAATTTTGGGGGTCAAAAATCGAGCGTCAACAGAGTCACATAACTAAAGCAGTACCAGCATAACCATACAGTGAAGCATTGAACAAGTTGGGTGTTGGAAATCCTACAACCATCTTAAAAGGAAGTGTAAGAATGCGGATAAGGAAACAACATCAATCACATTAACTGTGATTGATCTTAAACTAATATTGTGTCTTATATAAGTATTGTATCATCCAAAACAATAATACTATGAATGAAAACATAGAATTTCTCCTCTAATCTTTAAGAATACACTATTATTTGTGCCATAAATTGAATTTTTAATTCAATTCAATTTTGGTTAAGTTTGATTCAAATGATAGGTTCAATTGTAATTGGATTTATTTAAATTGGTTTCAATTGTAATTGGGTTGAGTCATTATTCTATTTGTGCTGGAGTTTTTAGATGTTGGACTATTGGAGAGATTGAGTCAAATGCTGGAAGTTAAAACATTGATCAAATGGAAGACTCTAGGTGACTTCCAGAGGTGGTTGGTTGCAGTTACGAAGTCAAAGTGCATACAGAAGTAGAAAGCAGAATGTGAGAAGTTAGCTTTAGAAGTGCCTTAGTGAGAAAAACTTTGGAGGAAAAACCATACGTAGCTGTTTTCATTTCTGTATAAATAGCTTTGTATATTGTAGGGAAAGGACAAACAACAATTCAATCAACAAAATAAATTCAAATCAAATCAAATTCAAACTCAAATATAATTACATACTTCATCGTTTTTTGTATCTGTTTGTCTCAAGTTCAATTCTACAACCATCTTTTCTAGATTTCAAGTATCCAAAAGTGCGTCTCTGGATTAATTTTGCAATCACTTGCTTTTATCGACTCTACAGTTTAGGAACAAACTTTTTGTGTTATTCTTTCTTTCCGGTTGATTTAATCCTAGAAAGATAAAACTAAGCATTCTTCCGGTTAATTTAATCCTAAAATGACAAATTCAATCATTATCCGGTCGATTAAATCCTGGAAAACGAAAACTGAATCATTGAGTTATGTGTGTTATAAACATAATTCAATATCATCCAAACACTGAACTTTCTTAGGAATACTTTAGGGAAGTGTTTATCGTGAAACCAACCCACAATCCAAGAAGTCGGATTTGGGCGCATCACGGTTGGTGTACCTGTACACCTGGCACGCTCTTTGCGCATATTTAAACTGTTGGCCAGCAAAAAATTTGAACCCTTTAAAAGAGAGTTCGAACAATTTTTTTGGCACGTTTGCTTAACAAAGACAAGCGAAATTGTTTAAGCTCCAAAAAAGAGTCTAACAATTATAAAAAAAAAAAACAATGATTGAACGACTATTGTTAGCTAAAAGAGCCCGTGACAATCAAAATTTTGTGTTTGGAAGAGGATGAAGTGGAGAGAAGAAAGAAAGGTTGGGATCTATGTTTTTTTGTTTTAAGGATTTAAAATTGTTACAGTCTAATAGGGGATAATTACTTATAGGTCCCTAATATTTTACGTAATATACTCTAGAGTCCTTCTATTTTGGAAATTGTATTAATAGGTACTTATGATTTTAAAAATTGTACTATTAAGTCTTTTTGTCCACAATGACATTAATTGACTGTTATCTAAACATAAAATAACAATATTACCCTTTGTATTATATTTATTTCAAGTCCTTAAATTTTACATTAATATACTATTAGATCCTTTTTAAATTTGACAAAATTTTGCACTAATACTCATGAAATTGTGCAGCAAATTGACATATTATGCACTAAAAAAACTCATCAAAATTTGCATTAACATTGACATATTCTACACTAAATGAATTCATGATATTGTGCAGCAAAATATATTAAAGTAGTATTACTAGAGTATTCAAAAACTTGATTACAACAATTAAAATTATGTTTTGAGAGATCGAATGAATGTTTTGGGAGATAGAGCACATATTTAATAATTATGCTTTGGGAAGTGAAATGGATGTTTTGGGAGATGAAGCTCAGATTTGATAATATTTAAGAAGTATAGATATGACTAAAAAATTAATTGATGAAAGGTTACGGGGAAACAAAACAAATTAATTCATGATATTAATGAAAAACAGAAAAATTTAAATTCTCATACAAAAAGCTACCCACTCAACATTGTTATTATTGTTTTTTGCTTCAGATTTTTAACAATTAAATGAAAAAAAAAAGAATACATCTTTTAAAGTGAAAAATAAGATCTTTCTACAGATCTTTCAATGATGCATACATCAATTTACAATTTTTTTTTTTACAATTTACACAAAATAAAATAAATTAAATCTAACCCAAGAATATGTAATTGTCACCATCATTATTGCACTTCTACAAATCTTTCTCTTTATTGCTTGTAAAGGTTGAAGCTTCTCTCTATTTCAATTGATTTTAATGGAAGAGAAGAGATCAGAAGGAGAAGAGAAGAAGAGGAGATAAAAAATTGAAAGAGGGAGAAGGAGAGAAGAGATGAGAATTAGGAGTGAAGAAAAAGAGAAGGAAAAGATAAGAGAGGCTGATCAGAGAAGATAGAGAAAAAAAAAAGGAGGAAGAGAGAAGAAGAAGAGTTGGAGAAGAAGGGAAAACCTAAACCTTATCTATTTATATTTGGCTTGATTACTTATATAATGGAGGGTAGTTTTGTCATTTTAAAAAATTTAATCGAAATCGTTTGACTTTTGCAATTAATTAACGACGTTTCTGAATAGAAATACTTAATAGTACAATTTTTAAAACTATAAGGACATATTATTACAATTTTTAAAATAAAAAGATCTCAGACTATATTACGAAAAATTTTAAAGACCTATAAATAATTATCTCGTCTAATAGGCTGATTCCTTTTGGTAAAAAAAGAAAGACTAATTACTTTTTTATGCTTATGTTAATTACTGACCCAAAATGAAAACCCATTTGAAAAATTGATTACTTTTTTTCCATCAAAGGAGGGCTATAGGCCTTCAAAACTCCCATGCAATCTGAAATTGATTACTTTGATATCGTTAAGAAAAAATGTTAATAAATTCACTTAATAATATTCTCCATATTTTGCAAAAAATTTCCGAAACTGAAACAAATTAGGTTAGACCTCTCTAATTATGCCACGTTACCCTAAGGGTTAGATAAACATGCGCGCAGCTAAAAAGAGATCTGGTTTTTGCTTTATACATAAACGGTGGGCATCTCAGTCGCTACGACTCCTTTCCCGTCGTTTTGGGATTTGGTTTTTGCTGATCTTCTTCACGGTGGTGGAAGAGTAATTCCGTCGTCGTTTTAGTTGTAATTTTCTCATCTCTCCTCCTCTTTCGTTCTTGGTACTTGAACTTCCATGTTTTCGCATATGCTCCGTCGTCGTTTTACTGATATATTTGTTTTTTTGCTTGCTTGTTATTTAATTCTTTCCGTTTCTCCGTTTTCGCGCTGTATGAAAATGGAGGGAGGATGGGTTTCTCTGTTTCTAGTTAAAGCTTTGAATTTTTTTGCCCTAATTTCCTACCGTTAGGGATTTCTAGGGTTAAAATCCATTTGTGGGTTCACTATTGGTTTTGGCAATGTAAAGGGATTCTAGTGCTTGATTATTGTTCTTTCCTACAGATTTTTGGTGATTACTAGAGATGCGAAAAGCAAATATTAACTTAACGAAGTAAAATTTGGATTTCCTTTTGAGTGACATGCACAATTTTATCCCTTCTGAATTGGAACTTAACATACTTTGTGGGTTGTTTTTCAGTTCCTTTCTGGGTAATTGCATTTGAAACGGGGTTCATTATAATTTAAAAATTTACTTGATTTATGGAGCTAACATTGTGCTCTTCCTGTTTTTGTTGGCAGTTTTCTTCTTTGTATGATTAGCAATGGATGCAAATCCCGGACCAATTGATGGTTCTGTACTGTATGATCAAGATAAACATGTTTCTGCTGCTGTATGGGATGGCCAGGTGACATACATTCAAACAACTCCTCTTTATATATTAACCCACCCATGACGTCCTGAGATTATTTCTACTAATTTTTTCTAACTATGGTGACAAAACAGTTGTGAGATCAAGTGTCGCTGTCAGCCAAAGATAAATAGTATAAATATTCTGTTTTTAACGTATGAACCAAGTGTTTAGGACTTAGGAGTGTACATAATGGAAAATTGATGTTTATGAGTAAAGCTTCTTAATAATAATTTTTTTTATTTATTATTTTTTGTGTAATAAGAGTTTCTGTGAAAATATCTACAGGAACGTGGTGCTTTAAGATGTCATGAGCACACCTCCAAGTTGGGTGAATGGAGGTTAACTCCAAAACAGATAGAGTTAGTAGAGAAAGCTGGATTTGGGTACTTGAGGAAGATTCCTGCTATTAGTTTAGATAATCCTCTTATATCTGCTCTAGTTGAGAGGTGGCGGAGGGAAACAAATACATTTCACTTTATTGTTGGTGAAATGACTGTGACTCTTCAAGATGTTGCATTATTATTAGGATTGGCAATTGATGGGAAGCCTGTAATTGGAATAACACATACAACTTGCAGCTCCATTTGTGAAAGGCTTCTAGGAAAAGCACCTGATTCCAACTATGCAAGTGGTGGAATGGTGAAGCTAAGTTGGTTGAAGGAGTTCTTTTCTCAATGTCCTGAAGATGCTTCGGTTGAGGAGGTTGAGCACAGCACACGTGCATATCTTCTCTACCTTGTTGGAAGTACAATATTCTCCACAACAACTGGGAATAAGGTTCCTGTTATGTACCTTCCATTGTTTGAAAATTTTGAAGAAGCTGGAAACTATGCGTGGGGGGCAGCTGCATTGGCTTTCTTGTATAGAGCTCTTGGCAATGCATGTGTTAAATCTCAAAGTACCATCTGTGGCTGCTTAACCCTGCTACAGGTTACATACACCTTAACTTCTTTTTTTATTTATTGCCCTGGAAATTGTCATAGCCTTTAATTTTCAAAATTAATGGAATAGAATGAACGAAATAAAATTAATTCTGAGGCTGCTTCTAATCTTATAATGTGACAATAGCCTTAGATCTTATTGCTGACTTTGACTGTTCATGCTCCTTGCAGTGTTGGAGTTACTTCCATCTGAATATTGGTCGACCAAAGCTCAATCGAGACCCCATCCATGACCATTTTCCTTTTGTGCTTAGATGGAAGGGAAAACAAAGTGGGCCAACAACAAACCGTGATGTAGTTTTTTACCGCAAGGCATTGGATTCTTTGAAGCCAACTGATGTAGGTTTAGTACTGATTGTTCAGATTCTGTATGCTGTTAATTTATTTCCTCTTTTACGGGCCACTATAATGTAATGCAGTTGGTGTGGTGTAGGTGGAGTGGCTTCCATACAAATATATGGATAGTACAGACATACCAGAAAACATCAGAGATACTTTGATTTTGGGAAGATCAAAGACAATGCTTATATGCTTTGATAAGGCAGAGAGACACCTACCTGATCGCTGCCTACGGCAATATGGCATGCTTCAACCAATTCCTGAAGATGTCGTACGATGGGTGAGAAAGAGTAGAGGAGTTGATGGTGGAGTAGACTTGTCTGGGAAAATGGAGTCAGAACTTACGGAATGGTCAGACCGTCAACTCCATATTGTTGATGGTGATGATGATGCAGATGAAAACGAATACATGCTATGGTACTCAAGAATTACCCGTAAAGTTGTTGGGAGGCCTATATCTCTGTCATCTGAGTTCCAAAGAACGGTAAGGGTATGCTCTAAAGTTTTTCTTGCACATTTTTCTAGCAATTACAGTTGTGAATGATGCATTCTTCTGATTTTTTTTTTTTTTTCAACTTCTGCAGATATCTGGTTTAAGGGAAATTGCCTACCTAGCAGATTCTTTCTCAACTAAAGGGTTGGATGGGCAACAATTTGAGTCAATTACAAGGATCAGATTTATAGCACAGGACTGTTTAAGGGATCAGGCTGGAAGTCCAGTGACACCATCAGCTGTCCCACAAATAGAACTTGGAAAGAGGATTAGGGGGAAGGAAAAAGTTAGAAGAAAGGGTACTATAAAACGTAGGAGAAAGGATGACCCCATGGATTATTATGAAGCTAGTGAAGATGAGCAATCTCAGTTTTTTGGTGCAATTATTGAGGTTGATCAGTTACAGTTACACCAGGCTGGGGATGGAGTTAGTGAATTGCAATTACCTCAAGAAGATGATGAGGTTGATCCACAGCAGCTGTGCCTTCCTCCTAGCTGTGGAAATACGTCAGAGCTGCATGTTGTGGTGAACAAGGCTGATGATTCACTGCTCACTGCATCTAATGACATTAGTAACTCTCAGCCTTGTAATTCTGCTATTGAGTTCAAGGATTCACAGGCTCCTGCAGCCAAAGAGGTTGATAATTCTGAGATTAGTAATCAAACTGAGCTGAATGATATGCAGGTTTATCGGAAAAAACCCAAGGTTCATGGCTTTAAGTCTCGTGATACAACAAAGGTCAATGATAAGCAGTCACATGACATAACAATTAATAAAACAGACACAGAGCCTCTTGATTCAAGTAAAAAGGTATATGACACTGAACTCACTGATACAACTAAAGAGGCAAATGATATAGAACTCCCTGATGCACCTAAAGAGTCAAATGATGTGGAACTTCCTGATGCAACTAAAGAGGCAAATGACTCAAACCTCCCTGATGCTACTAAAGATGGAAGGGAATCACAGATTCCTGTTGCAACTAAACAAGGGAGTTCGAAAGTCACTGATGCAAGCAAAAAGGGAAAGGACTCACTGCTTTCAGATGCAATTAAAGAAGGGAATGATTGTAAAGTTGCTGATGCAGCCAAGAAAGGGAAAGACTCGCTGCGTACTGATGTAACTAAAACAGGGAATAATACAAAAGTCTCTGATGAAACCCAAAAGGGCAAGAACTCCCTGCGTCCAGATGCAACTACAGATCGTAATGGTTCGCAACTTCCTGATTCAACTGAGGAACAAAAGGATCAGCTCCTTCAAGATGCAACTGCAAAGCGGGAGAGCTCACAGCTTCAAGATGCAAAGGAAAAGAGGAAGGGTTCACAGCTCCATGATGCAATGGCAAAAGGGAAGGTCTCACAGCTTAAAGATGCAACAACAAAAGGGAAGGGATCACAGCTTCAAGATGCTGCAGAAAAGGGTGAGGACTCACAACTTCAAGATGTAATTGGAGAGGGGGAGGGCTCACAACTTCCAGATGCAATTGATGTTGTGAAGGAATCACAACTTTGTGATTCAACTAAAGCAGGGAAGGACTCGGAACTTCCTAATGCAACTGCTACGGAAAATGACTCAAAGCTTGATCGTTCAGCTGATGGAAACTGACTCTTCAGCTGGCAAAGGAGCAATGAAGGATGTTTCAGCGTCATCTCGTGAAAGTGTCAAGGATGCCACAAAACAAGCTGACAAAAGTGTTAAAATGAAGACATTTTCAAGTCAATTATTTCAGGTACCTTACTGTTCAGTTTAGCGTTTAACTATGATCATTATGAGGGTACAACTCTGATAATTATATTTACTCAATAATTGGTCATTTATTTGCCTGTCATTTTCTTGTTTGATTGTTCAGAAAGATAAATTTTCGTTTGATATCACAGGTGTCTGAAGACTAACATCATAAATGTGCTAACGCTTGGGGAGATAACCAGCAGTACCAGAAGAATTTGTAATATTTTAATTTAATGTTTATAGACAGTTCATTTTAGCGTAGGGAAATTGGATGTTCTGTTCTTCTGAATCTGAAGGTTATATTTTGAAGATGGTTACCTAGTCTTTCTGTCCTATGCATTTGGTTATTTGCCGATTATCTCTGTGCTTGGAAGTTTTCAAGTTGCTTGCCTGCATATATCTCTTCAATAAGGACTGGCAATATTCTGATTGCGGAAGCGTTTAATTTGAATCTTGCCTTGTGATTTGTGTTCTAATTGCCTGAAGCGCGCACCTTCAACTGCTAGTGGTCGTTTCTATTCCTGTGCTAACAGAGTGGCATGAGTTTCATAGTGAGTTGATTGTTGAAATGGTTGATTTGTCGTGCTCTTCCCAAGAAAGATAATGGCAATATTGATTGCTTTAAGCAAGGAAGATAATGTGTAGGCATAATTGAGTGTTGGGAATGGAGGGCATTACTTAATTACTTATAAACTAGTTCCTTACGGATTTCTTCAACTGGTCATGGTTTATTCATAGCAAATCTCATCTTACCATGTTGTTTCATCGTATCCCATATATTTCAGATGTTGCTGTACCTTTTATATTAACCCCCAGCTCCCCTTCTCTCTCTCTCAATCTAATTTTGGAGAAAGCAAATGTTGCTGTATTTTTAATTTTGAGGCTCTCTGTCTCTATATATGGGGTATGTGTGTGTATTCGTGCATGTAAATGTATTGTTGTGTTCTTGTGATTGAATAGCAGTAAATTAGAACATTCTGTAGGGGCTAAATAAGCTTTAGAAATTTAAGCTCCAAATAGAAAGTATATTTAAAAAACGAATTGATGACTTTTGTTGTCGTGTCAACTACTTTATGTTTCTCAACTATCTTGAATGATTCTTCTTTCACTTTTGTACAGAGCAATAGCTTTAATTCGATATATTTATATGGCATTTGCACAAATGTAATTTTCTTGTACTTTTCTTGATTTAATGCTGGATATTTTTCTACTACACCAATTTGGCCGGCTGGCCAGGTGTTCCTGGCTTTCTATTTGATTTTCTAATTCCAAACAAGGTAATTCTGCGGAAGACTTTCAGCAGCCTACTTGCATACCTTCTTTGTGAAGCAAAATTCACAGAACTGATGCAACCTGTAACTTGTCCAACTGGGTTCCTTTTCTTGCTCAATGATCTACTTTCCATGCCATATGGTTTCATGTTTTGTTGTTTGATCGGTGTTGTTTCTACTCTTTTGGAAGTGCTCTGCAACTGCAGGCTCCTCTTCAAGGACAAGAGCTCTTTCTCAAGGTTCTGAATTCTAAAACTTGTAGACTCATATTCCTTCCTCGATAACTCATACTTTTGGGCAGCAATATCATTTTGCAGCAAGAAATTCAGCGTTCTACTTACTGGCTCTGCTCCTTCACTATATGGGCTCTCCGCCAGATTTTGGCTCTTGGAGTTAGGACACCTTGAACTTGAAAGGCTTCCACAGAATTCTCCAGATTGTGCAAATCTAGACGAGTCTGAGCATCCTTTGAAAGCTTGGTGTGTATTCAGCTGTTGAACAAATAGAGCCTGGACAATCAAACGTAAAGGCATCAATTCATTTTGAACTGCTTCTATGCATGCCTCTTGTGACAGTTTCTGGCAATTGAGGTATTTACATACCGCCCCCTTCTCTTCTTGTGTTACATCTGGGCGAGCCTGAAGAAATTGATATCATGAGTATTGTTAGAGAGAATTTAAAATGACCCAGAAGCAGAAAATCTTAGTTTCTGAAGGCTAGTTACCTGCAGGAAAGTGTTAATTGCTCTGTACAGCTGGTCATGGTTCTGTCTGTAAGATATGGGTACTGTTTCAACAAGTTCCATGAACCTTTTAGGCTCCATTTTGGGATCAGAAGCAATATTACAGAGGTATGTATCCCATAATTCTGCAACGATTGAGTTGCTGGACAAAGGGGTATGGTTTGCACCCATGGTGAAAGACAAATATGTGGAGAATATGCTCTCCATTGTAGCTAGCTCCATTGTCGAGGAAATGGAGTCATTACCACTTTTTGGAATGAGAAAGTCTTGGACTTGAGCCTTGTGTAACTGAGATGCAATCTGATCTTGCAACTTTGTTCTGCTTTCACTTCTCAACCCAACTTCGAAAGACTTAGAAAGCAATGCCAAGTAAAATCCTACAGGTATCAGTCTCCTAGCCTTTTCTTGCACTGGCAGCAAATCAAGAATACCCTGTAGAATTACTGAGACTCTGTTAGTAGCATCCATGTCTCCAATCGTATTGTCGGGATTCGCCCAGAATTGTCTTGTCTTCTTAGAAAGAACCCATTTGTTAGCATAGAGAACTAGGATTGGGCTCACATATTTCTCCTTCATTCCTTGCCTCCTCAGAGATCCTATTATTCTTCTGAAGAATCTGAACGGTAAGGCAATGAGATCCTTGATCCAAAGATCATGAATCACAATCTCTTTTGTTGTTTCACAACTCCAAGCCTGGCCTGCTAATGCCTCTAATGTAATAACTGGTTTGTCTCTTCTTCTTTCTGGGTCAAGAATCTCCATACAAGCCATGAAAGCTAAAGACTCGATGCATCTACCAACTATCAGTAGCTCTTCAGACCATGGAAGTAGAGTTTGACATCTCTGGAGAACAATTAAGGTATCATCCCAGCTTTGCAGCACAACTTGGTTCAAATAAAGATCGAAACGTTCGCAAAGATTGCCCGGGCAGTGCATCTCTGACATTTCAAGAAACTCTGCCGCGCATCTAAGAGCCGCTACGTTGAAGGGATCAATCAATGTAGAAGAACCATAAATGAACAAAACAATCATCTCAAATGTCTCAGGACCTCCAGGGAATTCTTGCGGCAATTCAAGCTCAGTTGTTTCAGCCAATCTTTTCTTAAAATATCCACTCTTCAAAGACAAAGGATTCTAAAACAGAGTTTCAAAGTAAGTTATGAGTATATATAATAACAAAATTATGTTGATTTCATGTAACTGGATACTCAGTTCTTACCTTGTGAAGGTTGAAAGTTCTATCTCCAATTCGGAC
This sequence comes from Croton setiger, assembly GCA_948099555.1. Lineage (NCBI taxonomy): Eukaryota > Viridiplantae > Streptophyta > Magnoliopsida > Malpighiales > Euphorbiaceae > Croton > Croton setiger. The sequence continues at coordinate 13,119 of CANUEY010043313.1, forward strand.
ACGAACTGTAACAGGCAAACCAGTCTCTTGGATCCTGAGGACAACAAAAAAGAGATGAATGCAAGTGGAAATGGAAATTTTGCAGAGAAATGTGAGTTTAAGAGTGGAAATATGAGTTACCATGAAATGATTTTAATCTTAAGAAGAGCTCCAATGTTAGGAGAAGGGAAAGGACTAGAGACAAATGAACTAGCTTTGGAGCTTGCCTCCATTAAAATACCCACCCGAATTACCAGAAGTGAAAGTAGAGGAATTAAGCTAACAGAGGGGTGATTATACTGCAATTACAAACATATGCTTGCTGAGTTGTTTTCTGTCAATGAATGGCCATAAATGCCTGAAGCTTCATCACGAAAACTGAGGCGGAAATAGCAGTTTTAGATTACTAGAAGAAGGGGTGGTTTCAAGAAGAAGAAGAAGCAAAGCAACAGAAGCACTCGTGCGCATATTATTTTGGTAATAAAAGTACAAAGTCAAAAAGTCAAACATATGTACACGAGTGAACAACTCAACTACCCAAAGAGTATGGCTTCAGCAACGTTCCTCGAGTGGTGAGATGAGAGGTGTTGAATTTTTCGCCCTCCAATTTGCATTTTTAAATTATAGTGAAGATATCCTCCACTGCTTTTTTCTTTTCTTTTTTTTTTTTAAATTTCCTTGAAAAAATTATCATAGACTCTAACACTCTCTCTCTCTCTCTCAATATATATATATATTATTCTTAGTTTTTACAGTGGTAAAAATTAAAAAATCAATTTGTTAATTGAATGCTATTTTAGTATTTTCAACAAATATATGTGAGTCAGTTCATTCAGGTAAAATATATTGTGCAAATGTGTGATATTTCTTTACTTTCCTCCTATCAAAATTAAAATATTCAATGGACAACATTCATAGACAATAGTTTTAAAATTTTTAAAAGAGTCTTCTTTATAACTGCTACAGTGTATCATCATTAGATTTCACATTGATAGATTATTCTTTTGTATATTTTAATTTATGGCTATGTATCAGACAAATAGTTAGGGCATGGCATATCATTTGGTCATGTAATGCAATTGATGCAATTAGTGTATGATTATGTAACATATTATATTTAAGTGGTTCTTAATTTACTATGAAATGGATATAACAAGCATATGGAAATTGAGTAAAATGATTAAGTTATCCATTATGATAGGTGATTCCATCTAATCGGTTGTGTCGTCCTATATCGGTTCATTTGGATTATCGGGTGAAAATGAAAGGAAAGTCACATTTGAAATTAGAGAACTTTTTATTTGGACCCTTCAAAACATTAATAGTGTTAGTTCCTCCAACCTTATTGGAACTTAAACAGGAAAAATGCAAATAATGTCATAATTATAATTAGAAAAAAAAATAATTAAAATGATAAAAAAATATAATTTTTTTTAAATAAAGGATAAAATAGTCAGTTAAACAAAAATTACAAGGATATGATCATAATTTTTTTATTTAATTAATGAATTGAAAATTAAATTAGATAGTTATTTGGTTTTTGGTGAAAATAGAGAGGTAAAGCTAGAAAGTGAATGAGAGGAGTGTAGGAGAAGTTTTGTTAGCTTTGGAGCCTACAGATTACAATACTTTACATGTTAACTCCCAAGACGGCACGTCCTGTCAATCCCAATAAACTATTCTTTTTATTACAAGTTTCTAACCCAAATTTATAAATTGACACTCCAATTTTTACGTTTTCCCCTAATGGAACATTTAAACTTTTTAAATCTTCAATTATGCACCTTAATTTTTAAAACAAACACACACTTCAACATGTGTCAAACTACTATTTGACTTAATCTTAAATGTTTGGCACCCTAAACTTTTGTGAATGATCAATTTAACACTTGAACTTAAGCAATATTTTTTATTGAATTTCAATATGTTTGGTTGAGGGTGAAAGTCACTCACCAATTTTTCCAACAAGACAAGATGTTAGATAATAGCAATTGCATTAGGTTAGAGGTTTGTCGGGTGAGCAAAATGCAAAGTTTGTGATGGTTTTATATATGCGTTGATTATTTGGTTTGGTTCGATTTCTGTTAAGAATTACGAATTGATTGTAGTCTATTTTATTTTTCTCAATTAGAACTACTAACCAAATTGGACTATTCAGTTAACCGAATTTTTAATTCATAATAATTTGTCGGTTTCTTTTTTTTAGCTCACTCCTAAGTTCAATTACTAAACTAATTGATAGTGAAATATAGGTTACATATACATTTGAAATGGAAAACTGAATTTGAGAATATATTTATTAGATGTGTAGAATTAAAAATTGGATAAGGCTTTTTATTTTCTGACAATTAAATAATTATGTAGGATTAGTAAAAAATTATGGAGGGAGACTTGATGTAATGGGTAGGAGACCAAATTCACAGCAACAATACTGCCTACAGCTGGTTGTCTTATATCTCAAGTCATTAATTCCTTTAGACCCGCAGAGAGGTACGTTTGTTTGTAGAGGATTTAGGAAATTGAGATTAAATTCTTCAATCCCAACTAATTGAATGGATTATATAATTAATCTCTAATTTCAAGTCCACATTCTTCTGCCATCCACTTAACAAACTTCCAATTCCACTATCCAATATTTCTTTTCTCAATTTCTTACTACTAAAAAAATGGAAAATAAATAAATAATGTAGCAAATTTCCAAACTTTTTTTTTTTTTTTTGAGAAAACACTAAAACGCAAACCTAAATGCACCATTTTGCGTTACTATTTACCTTCCTTTCCTAAAATTCCCGATAACTCACCTTCTTCAACCAAATTTTTTTTTTTATTTACATTATCAAAATTCAACTTGTCATTTTCTCTTTAAAAAAAAAATTCTTCTTTCATTTTATTTGGAAAAAAAAAATTATCCACTAGAATAAAAGATTTTCAAAAAAAAATAAAGAAAAATTATTTTGAAAGCATTATACATTGAAATTGTCTTCTTTCATTATTTCAAAATAATTGTCTTTAAAATTAAATATAATATTATCTTTTTTTTCTTTTAAAAAAAATTTATAATACTGAATTAACTAACAACTTGAGATGATTAAGTGTGCTAGATGTATGTTCAGTACAGTATACGCAGGAAACTTTCAAATGCTAGAAAGTGAAGTGCACTAAAAAACAATCGAAATATTGTGACATGATAAATACTTAATTAAATTTTAGTGTATACTCATGAGCTTCTGTAAATAAATATAAAAAAAAATAAAATGGATAAATTGAAAGTAATTGTAAAGGTAGAGAGGTAAATGCGCTTGACTATAAATAAGCTTGAAATTTAATTTTGATGAAAATAGATTTGGAGGAAGAGTAGAGTAGTTCAGTTAGTTTTATATAAATAAATAACTTCTTAACTAGAAGTAAATACTCAAACCCTAATTTTATTACCCTGAATTAACGCATATGCCTAATCTAAATCCACTAAAATAAAAGATTTTTTGGAGAAACAAAATAAAAGAATAATTTTTTAAAAAAATTATACATTCAAACTGCCATCAAAATTAAACATCACATTGTTGCTTTTTACAATTTCGGATTTTTGGATTGGCTAGCAGTTTGAGAGATAGATTTGAGCGTGCTAGATGAGTGTGTAGTACTCCACATTTAGGGACTTTTCAAGTACTAGAAAGTAGAGTGCACCAAAAAATTGACTTCTGAAATTATTTACATGACTTGATAATCGCTTAATCGAATTTTACTGTATGCTTATGAGCTTGTGAAAAATAAAGAGAAATGAAAGGGATGAATCGAAAATAATAACGTAAAAGTAAAGGTTTTGAAAAGATAAAGGCGCATGAATACAATTAAGCTTGAAATTTAATATGAAACTAAGTTTGCAAGTATTGAAAATAACTAAGCAATAATTAATCTAATTAAGCCAAATATATTTTTATTTAGACATATTCTTTCAATTCCTTTAACAAATAATTAAAAGCATGAAATAAAATGTAGGATCCAAGTTATATTTCTTTTCCAGAAAACCACAATAACTAAAACCAATCTTCAGTCCCCACTTTCTCTTCCAGAAAATTACCATATTTCTCATTTTCTTCTTCTGAAAAACCACCAAGCCCAAAACCACTCTTCTTCAAGACAATTCTGGAAGGGTTCGCTAAAACAAAAAGCATTTTTATTCACTAAATCAGTCGGATTGATTAGAGGAGAAAGGAATTTCAATTTTAGGGATTCAACATGATTGGATTTGAACAAACAGAATCAATAGTGACTTAGATAGAAATCTAAGGGTTCACAATTTTCTCACTGGCCATTAGAGAAATGTATTGAAAAAAAATTCCTCTAATAGTTCTCTATCGAAGGATGCAGTGCCATAAAAGAAAACATGTAAAAGATAAAAGAGTATAGTTATGCATTTGACCTTTAATTAATCGTACTTATGCGTGAACTATACAAACCCAATAGACATGCATGCTCGAACAATACAAACCTAATAAAACCCATCCAAAAAAGTTAATATTCAGATTAAAGGGTCAATGCTCAGTTGCATGGCCTATTCACATTCTATCACTGAAGACATAAGAAAACAAGTACATGTGATATTTCAATAACCAGCCAGAACATAAGTGCTTTCATTAGGTACCTTGGAAAAAAATGAATCCTCAACACAGGTCTTTAGGTACACAACTTAATGCATCACAAAATAAAGCCAACAGATGTTCAAAAACCAAAAAAAAAAAAACATTAATTTTGTAACAAACTAGCCTCATTAGGGGTAACAACAAAACTAGTTGGAGGTGTACTAGCATCTGTCCCAAAGATTATCTTGCTCACTCTTCATCCTCTTCATCTCCATCTCCACCAGAAGCCTTCTTGCTAGCTGCCCTCTGGTTCCTTCTCTTCACTCTTCCAGGGCGACCACCACCGAATGGACTGGTCAATGAGAAGTCGATGTGCTTTTGTGAATCAAGCCTCACCATAAAAGATGGCACATTTACCACCTGTCTTCCAACCCTGCCCACCAAAATTCAAATACAATGTTCAGCATATTCATATAATACAGCACATCAGATTCCTGAAAAAGTTTGTGAAATCCGTTCACAAGATAATTTTTTGAAAATTGGTTAAAACATTAGCACTTCAAGGAAGAGTCAGTGTTTTTTTTTTACTGTCAAGGAAAAGTCAGTTGAAAACTCAAATAACAAATGGGTACATAAAGCACTGAATGACAGGCACCAATTTACCAAATCTTCATAAGGACAATATTTTCACATCACAAATCAACTTCCAGAAACATGAGTATTATCAAGTATGAATTTTATAGCTGTTCTCAGCTTCTTTCCATTTCTTATAATTAATGTTGAATTTTAATAGCAATCAACACCCAACCAAGGATTGAAACACGTAAATTGACTCATCCATAAACAACAAGCTAACTACAACATTCATAAGCATTTCATAACAATTGCCAGAAGATACAAAATTCAAAGGACAACCTTATTATCCTCACACATATTGCACAACAACTACTGAATAGCTACCCACTTGATGTGGCATGTTCCTATTCTATTCACCACACATTCAGACAGGAATGTAATCTTAATGCAGTTTCAAACATATTTATATAAAGTTGACGCTACAAAATCACTTTCATAAAAACATCTGTTCTTGATATTTTAAAATCCACATGAGTAAATCGATGAGTAGGTACACAAAAGTTTTGTTGAAAAAATCTCATCTTAGAGCTTCACTCATAGAATAACAGGAAATGTTAACATGGACAAGAATAATATACATAATGGCTAAAATCTAAAAAGATAATTACAATAGGCTAATTACGTGTTTAAGAAAAAGACAAAATCTTATGTCATAGTCCTCACCTGATATGCCTCTGCCTGATAAGAACTCGAGCGTGGTGGATAGACTTAGCCATACCAGACTTGAACACAAGTGTCTGAAGACGGCGCTCAAGGAAGTTCTCCACAGTCAAGGCCAACACATAATCAAGCTTGTTTTGACTCTCATCCAACAGGCCATATCGGTTCATCCTACGAAGAAGGGCATCACCCTCAAAGATTCGGCGTGGGTTCTTCTCATCAAGGGTCAAGAGCATTCTAGCAGCATTACGGATACGGCTCAATGCATACTGAACCCTCCAGAGCTCTCTCTTGCACCTCAAACCATACTCACCAACCAACTTCAGCTCAGCATCCAGTCGCTCCTTCTCATAAGGACGGCGGGGCTTCTTAAAAGTCTTCCCATCTAAATTAGTTCATATTGAAGTGCAATTCACAAAATTAATTCTCAAACAAACAAATACGAACACATAATACCCAATGGTACTGTTCAGCAATTACAAAGGAAGCAAACCAAAAAGATTAAATCAGCATCAGTTCCCAGTTACAATGTTTTATTCAATAGACCAAAATCTCCTAAGACCAAATATACAGCTTTACAGCTGAATACCCTTTTTCGCTATCATGCATTTTTACGACGACTAAAAGCAGTACAAAACCTTAAGCCATATGCTGTATACAGAAGGCATACCAAGCGCACAACACAAGCTCAAAACGTTTTTCTCAAACCAAACGGTGCAATGAAAAATGATGCAGGTATGTGCAGATCATAAATCAATCATAAAGGAAATAGAAAAATACAATCTAACAGAAAGGAACAGATCGAGTACTGAATAAGAAGAAACTTACAGTTGCGATAGAAGGAGACGTGCACCATGGCTCTGCTTCAACGAGACCGTTTCCGCTTGTCTCACAGTTACAGAGCTCCTGCTGTCTCTCTAGGGTTTTGTCAGCTATTGAAAATGCGCGTTTATAAACCCTAGAACCCTATTCTTTTCTAGTTTCCGGGTAAGCTTGTTGCCAAACAGGCTTAAATTTTGTTTTAACCTTAGGGCTTCGTTCATGACCCAGCCCACTAGCCTTTTCTATACATTCTGGTTAGCATCCATTATAAAGCTGGGTTATGTTAGTGATGATTTTGGGAGGAGTACAAAAAGAGCTATTTTTTTAGGGATTTTTTTCTCAAAATGGCCATTTTTTTAAGGGGATTGAAAAGGCGGTCATTTACCAAAAAAAATATCTGAATTTAAACTGTGATATGAGCCAGTGCTTACGCAATACTATCTTGCGGAGGAATAAGCTGTGCAATATCATATTGCGAAACAAGCTTACTTTTGCAAGATTAAATTGCGAAAGTGGAGTCAGCGAACGGTTATTTGTAAATTAGATTATGTTAAACATGTAATTAGTCGATACAACGAATGATAAGTTGACACGTGGAAAGTTTCGCAATATGATCTTGCGAAATTTAAAGGAGTTTCGCAACTTGAACTTGCAAAACTCTTCCTGTTTCCTAAATTCAAGTTGGGAAACAGCAGCAAATAATTATGATTACGCAATTTGACTTTATGTAAGTTTCCATTTTGTCCATATTTCAAATTTCTTTCTTTGTGACATCCACCATTTAAATTACCTTTTTTTTTTTTTTGGAAATCACCAATTTTTTAAATAAATTTGAACAAAAAAGTTTTTTTAAAACATTAATGTTTGAAAATAATCCCAACAATCTGGGAACCACCACCACTCCTCTCTTTTTGAGAATCCATATGATACGTCCCTTTTAACAATAATGAATGGATGACCAAATCATTGGTAAAAAAAATAGATAACCAAAAATTCATTCATTTCTACTATGAAATGATCATACATATGAATATTTATTTCCAAAAATGCAACTAAAATCTCTAAAATATGTATTCTTTTTCACTGATCTAGATTAATTTAGAAGTCACTTGGCAAAGAACTCCATCAGACCATTAGTGGATAATACTCTAAGATCCATCAGAGAAATTTTGAAAATTACTGCAGATATTAATGGAAAAGATGGACAGTAAAATCCAATTAGCAGAACAATTCAACCTTTCGAACAGACACAACTACTACCAATCATTTACGATAAGTGCTGAACAGGAATTGCAAATAAGAAAAAGAATTACATATATTAGATATATTTAGGTTGATGCTTTGATTCGAACTGTTATAAGAATCAACTTGGGGCTTATGATTCACCTGAAAACATTTCAAAAATCTGGTTTCGGCTCAGGCTCATCATCACTGACATCAGAAAAGAAAGGATCCTTGAGAAGATCAGTTGCTGAAGGTCTTGCCTTAGGCTCAGCTATGCACTTTTCAATAAAAGCCTTCACTTGGGGATCTGTCACCTTGTTCATGGCTTGAGGCTTGACTCCACTCGTCACTTTCTTGTATATTTTTGCAATACTGTCACATTCGCTGTATGGTATCTCTGTTGTCACCATCTCTAATAAGCACATTCCAAACGAGTAAATGTCTACCAATTCTGTATATTCTTCCTCGTATAGCTCCGGTGCCATATACTCTGGCGTGCCAATAATCGAATGCGCAGCATGGCTCTTACCCACTATTGTTGCAAACCCAAGATCACCAATTTTCACCTGTATCCAGGATTTATAGTGCTCCAAGTCTTTTAAATCATACAACCAGCCAAAAATAAAACAAGCTAACAAAATGATTAATTGACAACTTTTTGTTCTACCTTCATATTGGCACAAATTATTGGTGGATTCCCTTATCATCCACCTTTTTCTCCACAAAATTTTCTATCCATTCTCATTTTTCTACATGATTTTTGAATTTGGAAACTAGAGACTAAAATATTTAGTTCAGAAAAATTACCCCAGAACCATAAGTAATGGTAACTGATGTTTGTTGTAAATATTTCACACCCCATTTCTAAACTGATGTTTTAGAAGAAAGAACAAGCAAATCAATCATCAAACTAATCCTATTGTTTTCCTTCCGCTATACAATTCTTGAACCACAAGAAAAAACATTGAATCCTGAAGAGTAATCCTTGCCAAAATAAATAGCTTTGTATGATTCGGCTGAAAATTAAGATCTAATAATTTTAAAAGAAGCAATATTGAAAAGCTGTAAAAGCAATGTGAAATTGAATTTACCTGGCCAATATTCCCGTTGACGAAGATGTTACTGCAATTCAGATCTCTGTGAATAATGCAAGGGTCATGTGTATGTAGATACTGTAAACCCTCAAGCACCTGCTTTGACCACTTCTTTAAAGCCTTAATGGAGACGTGGCGATGCTTCTTCCTGTAGTTTCTCAAATTTCCAGAAGTGCAGACCTCAGTAATAAAATTGAGCTTGCTATGCTCTTCATCCAGCCAAACACGGTAGCAAACAATGATATACTTATTCTTCAATGATCTCAATAACTTCACCTCTGAATGGAGCCTGTTGATAAGTATTGGATCTTCAATAAAATTCCTGAGTCGCACCTGGTTCCAAGCCACCTCTATCCCTTCCTCTTGATCAAATGCCCTGTAAACCTTCTTCACAGCGCCAGCACCCAGCAAATCGTCATACCTCCCAAACCTTCCTGTAGGGTCAACCTCAACAAAGGGTTCGCCATCTTTATCAGATGTACTGGACCTTGCAGCCGGCATTTTTGCTGAATCAACAATGAGAAACGCAATTGAGAAAAGCTTGAAAGAAAATCACAACAGAAATGTAAATGAACAAAAACTCCATAACAAAACAAAAATAAATCTTCTGAGTAATATTCAATTCAAAATTCCATATGAGAATCAAATGTCTGATCAAATCCAAAACATATCTACTAGCAAAATCTCATTTCACATACATATTTTAAAAAATAATCGAATTGAAAATAAAAGTTTGAAATATCAGATTATGAGGTTAAAGGAACTGTAATTGAACCTCCAATCATAGCTGAATCTATATATGTAGAGTAATGAAATCGGAAATCTGCATGCAGAGAAACCAAATCATGAATCGTCAGAGTCCAGTTACCTTCGAAATTACACAGTCGAAGAGTTTTAATAGAAGCAATTACTGAAGCGGGAGAGAGAGATTTGTTTGATTACGGAAATGAAAGAGTTTGGCAGAGGAACGAAAAGCCGAAGGACAGGGACAGATTCTGTGAAGGAATCTGAAGGAGCACAAGACGGAGATATTTATACCCATCGCGGCTTGGGCGGGTTTACAGTTTTGGAAAGCGACGCCGTTGAAGCAACAGTTAATTTATTCACGTGTTCAATTATCCATGACATGTAAGGCATCACTGCTGCAATTCGGTAAATTTCTAGTTTATTTCTGATTTCTTTATTTGCAGTTAAGGGAGTAGAAATAGGAATGGGTATATCAATTCCATCAAGATGCGTGTTTAAAACACTCAGAGAAAGAAATTCTTTGATATATCATCAATTTAATAAAATCCATGCAGCATTAGGAGGGTTCTGACCCCTCAATCTGGTCTCAGACCTTTTATTGATACTAGAATTCAATTTTTAATAAGGAATTGAAAAATGAAGACCGTACTGAAATTAACCTCAAAAGTTGGGTATTTTACCTACCAACAAATATATAATGTTAAAGTAATTTAATAGGGTGGCCATGTTTAAGTTAAAGAGGTTAGTGTCACATTAACATGTAAAATTACGCATGTAGTGTCATACATATACATCATTAATGTTCGAATCTGCACTCCCAATGCTGAATTTGGAATTGAAGTAATTAGTATATTTGTTTTGAAACAGAAATTGAAAATAGAAATCAGGCCAACCTCCCAAACTTAGGTACCCATTAGCTAAAGTATTTGAGCCGAAATTCTACTAAGCGGATTCCATTTGACTAAAAAATGAGGATTCAACGCAAGTAATTACAATAAGAAATAATCACATCAAAACTTTGGACTGTGAAGCATGTGGGCATATTAAATTTGTTTTTAAGCAAATACGAAGCCAAAGGCCATATATAGCTTGGTTATGGAAGAGGGGAATGGGCCGAGAGCAGGAGGTTTTTCAGGCAATGTAAAGCATGTGAAGTGAAAAAAGTAGCTAGAATACGCATGATGCTTGTGCATTTGAGATTGACGAATCTGAGCATGCAGCTGGGTGGCTGTATTTCAGCTCACGTAAAAGTTAATGGGTGGATGGAGTATTTTACACGAACACTAACATCACAAGTCCCTTTCCTTGCAAATTAGAAAATATAAAAGAATCAGATGCTACTCGTGCCGCAATCTAATCTTTTTTTATCACCATCAGTTTCCAAATCAAAATCATGCCTATCATTTACCTACTTGCTTCTTAGATTCCCTCCCTGGCTATTCATAAATTTTGCTTTAGTTATCCTTTCAACAGTCTCCCCTCCCCAAATGTGGACAGAACAAATCGCAAATTTGAAATACGAAATTTTCACATCACGCAATTTTTAAAATAAAAAGGTCTAAGTACAAATATATTTTTTTCAACTTCAGACTTACGATTTGAGTGATATGAGCAATATGAATAAAACTTAAATTTTTTCAACTTCATAAAGTTAAAATTTTTTCTCATAAACCGATGAATCATATGCTATAGTGGTCCTATCTAGACATGGCCACAGTTAGAGAGAATGTTGAACCTTAATCGGCGGTCCATGGTGGACCATTATCGGTTAACCAGCGGTTTCGCCGGTTATTTTATTATATCTATATATATATATAGATATATGAAAGTTACTAGACGTTTAGAAGTCAAATGTTTAAAATGACTTATAATATTATTGCCCAATATTATAATTTCATTATCAGGCATTGATTATTGATAACATTACATCAGGATCACATGCAACCACCCCATCCACCGCTTTAAATTACTCCAGCTTCAGGTTGATGACTTCGGATTGTCAAAATCAGGGGGTTTCTGACTTTATTCTTCAAGCATCGAGCAAGTCAAGTATAATCTTACTCATGCTTATTGATTTACTGTTTATAATATGCTTCTGGAGTACAAGTTGCTTAAATATAAGTTGTGGCATGTTACCTAAACTAACTAATAAGCAAAAAAAAAAAAAAAAGCAAAAACAGTAAACCTGTTTACATGGAATGCTAATAAATGACTTTTAAGTAAGATAAATGTTAAAATTTACAAAAGAGTTTGTGTATTATTTTATCAGGGTAAATATGCTCAAAACATCATGGTTTCAAAATTAAATTTATAAGTCTTTCAAGTTTGGTCCGTTACACTTATACATACTTTCCTCCATTCTTTTAACATCTTATCTCATTAGTTCTATGCGAAAGGAGAAGGTGGTGCAATACAGAAATTAAATATACTACTGAATTTTGAACAGACAAATGGAGGTGGTTGTGATCATCTATGAACGATGGGACTTCGATTGAATTTGTGGTGGAGACTCCATTTGAGGATCTGATCGTCTAACGTTATAGACTTGAAAGATCAAAAAAATTTAATTTTAAAAATAGAAAAACATGAAAGCAATTTACCAAAATCTTAGGAACCAAAAGAAGATTTTCTCAATAATTTTACTTTTAATTAATGAAAAGATAAAAACGGAAAAATCAAATAGTCTAATGGTGCAATCCTAATTAGAATTTTAATTTTGAAAACAAGAGGACCTGCGAAAAAAAGAAAACCCTAAATAGTAATATAAAAGTTTATGTTCTTTCACTTGGTTCTAATAGTTGGAATAATTTGTAATACTTAAGATAATATTAATTTTACATTTTAATTTTTATTATAATTTTCATTAATTAATTTTCTTATATATTTTACTATAATATTGTTTATATGCTATTTTATGCTTTCAAAATTTTATTTGAATTATAAATTAATATGTATAATGCATTATTTACTTGCAATTTATTTATTTAAAATTTTTAAGATATATTTGTATTAAAAAAATATGTAAACAATAAAAAATTATATATAGATGAATATGTAAAAAGAAAAAATTAAGAATTTTAATAAATATTTTTCAGTGTAAAAAATAATTGTGGGTTCGAGTAGTGTTTGCACATTGGAGATGACCTAATTTAAAAACGACTTTGCTAACTTATAAGCAATCATGCTTTGACAACTTATAAGTGATGATAAATGCTTAGATGAATGGAGGTATGACAACAAGCAATCAAATGCTTTATTTTTTGTGTTAATTATTTTGTAATTATTAAAATTCCATAGAGGTTGTATCTAATATTAAGTTATAGTATTAAGTTATTTGAATAGTTGGTTGTTTACATAACCCTAAAAGTTAAAAGCTAGCTGGATTAGTTTTTACTAATTAAAAAAAAAAAAAAAAACTACTTAAGTAGTTATAAGCTATCTCAAAGGCTACTTTACCCATAAAAGTATAACATTTTGACCAAACAAAATACTAAAAACTACTCCAAAAGCTGTTGCTAGCACAACCATAATATGTTACCCAATTTGAATATAAATTTGAACTCAGCCCGCTAGGACCAAAGACATCCCAATCACAACCGTTTCAAATTCAAACACAAGAAAACCATAAAAATCATCAGATCTAACTGAAACTTATTAGTCAGATGATATACTATAATTAGTACTGTGATATTCATATTTAATATCATCAGACACTCGTATCAACTCAAACGAGATTATTTGATGATAACCAAATCAAAACAATGCTATCCTAACTTTATAATTTAAAAGAGAGAGAGGGGGATTTCTTTATGCTGCAATAATGCGTCTTCATGTTTTAATAAAGTAGCGCCGAGCAATACCAACTATTATGTAAGAAATTAAGAATAGTTACTGGGGTTTTAGACTTTCAGTATCTTGACACTTCAGCAATAAAATGTATAATAAAATGTATAATGATAGTTGTGATCTCAAAACATGATTTCAAATGCTAAAGATATAACCAGGTACAAGAACAGAGCATCACCTTCAAAGTATCACTAAAACTTAAAAAGAAAAAAAAAAAAAAAAAAAACCACTAATGTTACAAAATGGAGTCAACGGATTATGAACCAAGAAGCCAAACCCAACTTCAGATATAAGTAAAATAGGTATCATTCAGAATCAGTCCAACTCTAGAATAATCCACAGAAATGCATTTCAAATGCAGTTTCCACCAGCACAGAATATTAGACTCTAAATCCCCTTAACAGCTAAGATGCTCAATTTGCTAATCCCCTAATATGCTGGTGAAATTTAATGCCTTGTGTGACAAACAGCTCTCCAACATTGCAAAGAAATACTCAAAGTCATAATTCCGGAGGCAGAAAAAGAAATAAAAATTGTAATTGTCAATCATATGCTCTGAAACATTAGCAACTACTGTTATTTGATCGTTTCATTATGGTGGCAACCATATTATAATACAAAAAAATAAAAAAAGAATCTGGTTCTGGATATCTGATTGAAAGTATAGATAATAAGAACAAAACAATGAAAACAAACATGCATTCATCAAAATAAAAGCATTAATTGATTAGTAACATATGCTATAACAAAACCAGTAAACCATCACGTGCTAAGATGAAAATAATATTACATTGTGAAATATACATTTTACCAGGGAGGATCATCTCTTACAGATGGTGACCTTGAACTCATGCTTCCATCTCTTCCAAACCTTGAGACACTCCTTATGCTCTTTGGAGTAGCAACGCCAGGGCTTGCCCCTCTATAACTGGCACGAAGCGATTCATCAACAGAAGAAGAATTCTTGGAAATAGCATTCCGCATAAATTTCTGTGCTGCAGGTGAAAGCGTACGCACATTTGGACTCACACTCCCTCCTCTTCCTGGAGAAGGCAACGGCGGCTTTTGAAACATCTTTGACCTCTCCCTTATCTTCCGTGCAGCTTCCCTGGACAAAGAATGAGCCTTGACATCCCTTGCTGGCGGATTTGGGATCTTAAAATGTGGCCCATCACCACTGCCACCGATATCAAGGGGTGTGTCTTCATCCTCCAACCTCAGTGGCGTGCCCTCAATCTCACCCCATGTAATAAAGGGGGATTCATCAACTCCTGGAGCAGGTGAAGGTGTTCTAACAAAACTATATCCATTTTCAGCTTTCTTCCCAGATTCCACATAAAACTTGTTTGGTGTCTTTCTCAAATCATCCAAATCATACTTCTTTGCCTTATCTCCATCTCTGTCAGAGACAGGAAGAGGCGTAGCCCCTACAACTGGAGTATAAAGAACTTCAACAGAACCATCATCTTTTGGTCTAGAATCCAACAATTTACCATGAAAACGCGTGTTTGAACGATTAATTTCTTTTGTTAATCCCTTCAATCTTACAGCTCGTTCCTCTTCAGTCAAAGGAGCCTCTCCTCTATCCGCAGGATGATACATTAACAAGTTTTTAGCAGAGTACTTCCACCCCTCCAAGGTGCTGGGTGGCTGATAAGATGTACCATAACCATCAGTAATCCTATCCCTTTTAGCATCTCCAATCAGTTTAACATCCTCATTTTCGCCTTCCAGCAAATGCCCGTATCTCTCCTTTCTCTTCCTATTCACTTTCTCCAATATCTTCGAAAAACTCTCATTATCCTCACTCGTATACCTCCTAAAGAATTCATCTAAACTCAACGAATCATCAACAGCACTATCATTCTCACTAGTCTCTCCATTACCAGACATTTCCCTATTTACAAAACTAGGCATTCTACTATCAAATTCATCAAAAGGAGTGAAATTAGCCGTAAACGTAGAACCTGGAGTTTGCGTTCGGTTTCTGGTCCGAGTGCTGCCATCAGCGTTAGAACTATTGAACCTTTTGCCACGGCGCTCGATGATCTTCAACTGGGCATCTCGTATTTGAACAGGATCGCCGGACTTCACCGCTTCAAGCCAATCGAGGCGATCACGCAGTTTGGAGATATCGGGAAAGAAGTCTCTTTCGATGATTTTCTCGATAGCTTCAACGTATGTATCCTCGTCGAGGACTGTGGACCGTTTTCTAGGGTTTGCAGGTGTATTGATTGAGGATTTATCAGAAATTCGGAGAGAATCTTCGGGATTCTGAGAAGGGGATGAGAGCTGCAGAGGTGAGTGCCCTGGAGATAAAAGCATGGTCGGTAAAGGTTAGGGTTATGGATTGAAAGGAATTTCGGAAAATAGAGATTAATCTGTCGAAACGAAGTAAATCTCAGGTTTTGGGATGGGGTTTTGCTGTCTCTGAAGGTGGTTGGACGGTTTAGTCGGTGCCGGTGACGGGAGTTACAGAGATTTATAGGCGAAATCCGCGTAAGATTGCTGGGTAGCAATTTTGCCTTCGATTTTGGAAATCCTCCGTCGTTTTACTTTTGATATAGTATTTGATTTGATTTTGTATCATGAAATTCCTGTTCAAATTGAGATAGGTTAATAGGATGTAGGGAGCGTTTTAAAATTATACATATATTACATTATTATGCCCTCATACTTTGCACAATTTCCATAGTTATAATTATTTATAAGTCCATAATTAGTTACAAATCCTTAAGATTTTACTATATTTACGTAATATAGTAGAAGATTTTTTTATTTTAAAAAAATTATATTAATAGGTATTTATGATTTTAAAAATTTATATTATTAAGTTCTTTTGTCCATAATGACCATTAACTGACCGTTATCTTTAGATAAGATGATGTCCATAATGACCATCAACTGACCGTTATCTTTAGATAAGATGATAATATTATCCTTCGTATCTCTTTTTATTTTAGGTTCTTAAAATTTACATTAATATACTATTAGGTTCTTTTTAATTTTTATGTGTATAATTAATTTTAAACTTTAATAATAATAATAATAATTAAAAGCGCTTAAAAATGAGTTTATGAGCAAGAGCATTGCCAAAAAACAATCATGATCTTATTGGCTTGTTATGGAAACAACCAATAATTATACTCAATCCTAATAAAAGTGCCATTAAACAAATGCCACAACATATTACAAGTATTTTAGTTAATAAATCAAAATCAAATTTACTTTAAAAAGCAACTCCAAATCAATCAATGTATTGATATATAAACTATAAACACTCGAAAACTAAAATCTCATTGTAGTAGACAAGAGCCATAGTCTTCTCATATTTAGTTTCATTTGATTATACTAAACTAAAAAAAAAAAATAAAGTGTAGATTTACACATTTATACACAATAAGCAATAATTCAATTTAAAACTGCAGCAATTTGAACAAACTTCTAGAGGGCTTGCAGTAGACTTCTCATGATTCTAGACTCACCAGGAGGTGATTTATCCTTTAAGGTTCCATTCCTTATGGCTCAGAAAATGGGACCCGAATCAGTAGTTGCTGGGTAAACCTTCAAATCAATGTACACAAGTACCTCTGTCTTCTCATCTCCAATTGTAATGAAACTTATTTTAATTCTACCGTCTATTTTATCCACCTATTATAGATACCATAATCAGCTTATTAATTAACCCCCAAACCAGAATAAAATGCTTCAATTATAGAAAATCCCCAAACTTAACTGACCTTCAATGGCATTGGTAATGGCAGATTTGCTCCTTGTCAGAGACTGTTTGCCCACTGTTATTTTATAAACAATCAAAAAACTGCACATTATTCAATCAAAACAGTAATATTAATTTTATCAGCAACTAGCAAAAACAAATAATGGAGTAATTAGTTTGATTTAGAGAACCTAGACAAGCAAGGTTTCAAATCTATCAAGGTCGGTATTGGAAGGCAATTTCATAGTTCCCAAAGAGACTCCATCTTCGTCGTCGTCATCGGCAGCCACAATGCCGTCATTTCCGGCCGAAGATTTGGCCACTTTTATTAGATTGTTTCAGAAACCATTTCTTCTTTATGCTTTTGGTGACATCCTATAGAGAAATTATATAAGATTATTTTACTCAAATTGCATCTTAGTTTTCCCTTATGAACTTTTAACTATATATATTTAAAAAAAAAAAAGAGCAAATCATAACTTCAAGTTCAAATCAAACTTACCTACTCGCAAACAGAACCAGTAGCGATCATCACCGGGGTGGTAAGGATCTGGTGCAGTGAGATCGACGAACTGGGGGCCTCAATCTTCTCGTAGAATTCATCTCTATTAATTTATGAATCTTCAACGTTGATCTGCACAGGCTCAGAGCATTGCAAGGGGATAGTAGAGAGAGAGAGGGAAGGAAATGGAGGGTTTATATAAGGAGCGTGAGTATCTTTGTTAAGACTGGTTACAGATCTTGCCATGAACACAACCCATGTTTCTGATTAGGCAAGCAAACCTGAAAATAAGAAATTTTTGAAGTGCATACCATGGGTTTGCAAAATTTCCTAAGAGAGAAAGAAAATTATCTAGGACCAGAAATAGCAGAAATGAAGTTACAGGTGAAAGTAACCAAATGCAAATCTCTTAATTTCATAAAAGAGTTTCGTTAAGAGAGATTCTGTGAATAATTCATGAATTTTCTTATTTTTCTTTCTAGTATGTGTTCATGGGTTTTATTCTTCACTTTTGAATTTTTATGTTTTTATGTTTCTAGATGCATGGAATAATAAAAAGTAAAAGAAGAAAGGGAAGAGAGCAAGTGAAGATGGGTGGTGGGCGGTGGGTGGGGAATTGAGTGGAGAAGAAGATGAAAATAGGGTAGTTCTGTTATTTTTTAAAAATTTAATTCAAATGATTTGATTTTTTCGGTTGATTAACGTTTTTTCTGAACGGAACGATTTAATAATAATTTTTAAAATTATAAAGATCTATTAATACAATTTCTAAAATAGAAGGAAGCCAAAATATATTACACAAAATTTTAGAAATCTATAAATAATTATCTCATTTCCATAATAGCAACCTAACTTTTTTGGGTGAACATTTTCGGTTCAGTTTCCATCAATTTGGTTACTAATGGTTATTAAACTAACACTTTGCTCTAGTATCAATTATACTATTTTTTGTAAACCCTAAAAGATGAAAATACAATTTGCATTAGCCAATTTCTCATCCACAAATATTCAATTAAAAAATAATTACAAATCCACAGTTTTGAATAATTAAAAATCCCAATTTACTATAAAATTACAAAGTTACAAACTTTAAAAAGAAAAAATAAACAAAAAATATTGATTGAATAATAACAGATATAAGTTCATATATCTAAATGAACAATCATCCAGAAAAACTAAATCACAAAGAACTGGATATGAAGCTGAAGAGAGAGGTGTTAGAGATTGAACTGGAATTGGAGATACAAAGCTGAAGATACGAAAGAAGCATGCTAACGGTGACAGAATGGCAAACTAGTCTTGGTCTCCACGATGGTGGCTTTAACCTTCAATATGTTAGCAGATATACTCAGTGATAGTGGAACAGATCGGTGGCAGTAAGCCGCGAAGAAGGGAGCTTTTTTGACTTGAGAGAGAGGGCGACATAGAAAATAGGAAATAAGTTTAGGGTTTCTGAATTATAAGGTATCTATACTTAAATAGGGTTGGGTTCGGTTTTTGGTTGGTTCAGTTTCTCATCCATTGAAACTGACCAGAACCAAAAGCTTTTCAGTTTTTGTATAAACAAACTGTTGACGCTCAATTTGTGTACCCCCAAAATTATCTGAGGATAACAAGGGTTCCAAATTCGGAATTGCCGAAATTCCTTTTCGGTTCGCTCTTTCCTCTTTTCCAATATAATTTTCCTAAAATTTTTAATCCTTTTCATGTTTTAGAAGAATTCTTAAATTCCCTTCTAATTGCAAAAAAATGTATTTATGTTTATTAAATCATTTTATTTTTCAAATTGCAAAAAGAAAAAAAGAAGAAAAAGTAGAAAAAGAAATTAAAATATGTTTATTTGCGATTTTAATCTTAAAATCAATTTTAAGTTTAAAATAGCAAATGTGTATATTTTATTTGTAAATTCAATTTTTAATTAAAATATGTGTTGCATTTTTAATTTTAATTAATTCCAAAAATTAATTAGAAGGGAATATTTGAGATAATTGAAAGAAAATTAAAGAAAAGGATTAAATTGAA
>CANUEY010043349.1:0-22763 GCA_948099555.1 Croton setiger
CCAACATCTTTATGACAAAATAACTCTATAGCAGCCGATAAACTACCAAAAAGTTCACCTCTGCTAGAACTTCTCCATTCCATTCAAGTAACTGAACTCTATAACCACTTGTTTTCATGTACAA
Organism: Croton setiger; assembly: GCA_948099555.1. Taxonomy (NCBI): domain Eukaryota; kingdom Viridiplantae; phylum Streptophyta; class Magnoliopsida; order Malpighiales; family Euphorbiaceae; genus Croton; species Croton setiger. The sequence continues at coordinate 125 of CANUEY010043349.1, forward strand.
GTGAATGCAATTGGAAAGATTACTCCATTAGAGTACTCTTAGTCAGCCGAATTCTCTTTCTTCGATAATGCATGTAACCCATGATCATGTAATATATTCCTATTTATGTAAATATACTCATACTGTGTGTCCAATTACATTCAAGACTACATATAAAGCTACGCCCTGTAGGGTCGTAGACCGGCTCTGATACCAAAAATGTAACAACCTCTACTTATACTCTTATGTCATAAAACATGTAAATTTTTTTTATAACATATATATAACATGTAGCTATCACTCTTTAAACATGTTAATGTCTATCACATATTCACAACATTCATAATCATGTCATTCATATGATACATGTATAACATATGACTTCTCTTCTCTATTACCTTACTTCTAGTTATGTCTGTCTTTCTCTATACTAAATGCATATTCAAACATAACATGCTTTACATATATCCAAACATATATCAAAAACATTCTTAATATGTCACAAAGGATGTCTATACTATAAATCTCCACAGAGATTTAATATATGAGCAACACAGACATTTAAGCATTTATAGCATATAATAACTCTACATGGAATACAATGACATCAATCATGCACATGACATGCCATAACTTATTTACTATATCCTATATTCTTTTCATCATGGACATTAATAGATTACAAACCATATAACTAAAAATCTACATGATAAGATGATATAAATGATGAAATGTGAGAGAGAGAGATCCTAGGCTTCTGCTGACCGACCGAGAGCAAAGACGACGGTACTGACGTTGTTAGTTGCCCCAAGAAAACCTGGAATCATGTAAAGACAATTTAATGAGTTGCGAACTCAGTAAGTGCAAACTGTATAATATGAACAAATCAATAAAACATAATTGCAAAATATTAAACAGAACCTGTCAAAGGAATTTATCTCTTAGGACTCCTCTTATCCAAATAATTTCACATACTATAATCTGTGTTACTTTACATATCTATTTTAGTCAAACACATGATCATAAACAAATATAAACATAGCATATAAACCAGGCATGTAATTTGGTTAATCATGACTTATCAAAATAACATGATTCCAGATCACATTCATCGTTTCATAACATGGCAATATCATATAACAAATAAGATAATTCATCAAACCTATCAAAACTGTTCGATATCAGATCATTTATAACATATATAAACAAAGTCATATCATAAAATGCATAATGACATGTCTTTCCTTTTTCTTTAGTTGTGATTTATCGACCAAGTGTTGCCTCGGGAATTTCACGGCATATCAGTAACCATAGCTGGCCAGCAAACCTGTAAGACAGGAATATATCGTCGATCAAAAAGGGATCCGCAGATCAACCTTTAATATGCAGTATTCACCAGATTATTCTGCATCGTATAGGATCCGTAGGTCTCTCTGTAACATATAGGACCCGTAGGTCTCTCTGTAACATATAGGACCCGTAGCTCTTTCTGTAACATATAGGACCCGTAGGTCTCTCTGTAACATATAGGACCCGTAGGTCTCTCTGTAACATATAGGACCCGTAGGTCTTTCCGTCAAATCATATAGAAACCGTAGGTTTCTCTCGTGAAATCTGCAAACACTGGCTACGATAATCACAACGGCCATAATTAAGTTCTGTGAACATGTACTTATAAATCATACTTGTCATATCGTCATATTTCATATAATCATATGACCGGGTTTCATTACCGGTTAACAATAACATGTATATATCATATAAACCAGATCAATTAACTCAACTGGTCGAATTTCAGTACCGACTGAGGAACCACAAACATATCAATTCATATATCACATGTATCCAATTGACCAGCCTTCAGTACTGGTCCAAACAATATATCTAAAACATATAACAGCAGTTTCATACCTCACAGATGACCAGACTTCGATTCTAGTCTAAATAGATCAATTTAACATATTTGGCAATGTCACAAAGTTCATATCAATCACATATATGGAAGTGGTTTTAGCACTTACCTCACTGCTGTGAACTTGGGTGGCCCTCGGGTTCCTTATCAAATAACTCAGCTGGTCGAATTTCAGGACTAACTTAGGAACAACAAGCATCACAACTCATATGTCAAATATCTCTAAGTGGCCAGGCTTTAGTACCGGTCCAAACAGCTCAATAATACTATAACATCTCATTTTCATATATCACAGATGATCGGGCTCCAATACCGGTCCAAACAGTTCAATTATAGCATATAACAGCAAATCTCATATATAACAGATGACCGGGCTTCAATACCGGTCCAAATAGTTCAATTATAACATATAACAGCAATCTCATATATAACATATTACCGGGCTTCAATACCGGTCCAAACAGTTCAATTATAGCATACTTGGCAAATTCACAAAGTCTAAATCAAACATATAAGTAAGTGGGTTTAGCACTTACCGTACTGCTGTGAGTTCGGTTGGGTCTCGAGTAATTCACCCCGCCCTATTCAAGGACTCGACGCTCCTATAATGCATAACATAGCAATGATGTTCAAATAACTAAATCAGAAATTTATATATGCTATGATGCATGATTTCTTATTTAATCACTGTGTTATCTCTGTTTAAAATTAAATCCATATATTTTCAATTTAAAACTTAATTCATAACATAATAACATATTTATAAAATCTCAATTTTCCATATAATAATTATAATTAAGAATAATTATAATTATTAAAACCAAAACTATGTTTAAATAAAGCAAACAAATAATTAAAACCAACTTCTAATTTAAATTCTTTAACCAAACATTTAAATCTGAATTTTCAGCCTTAAAACGATCTCAAAATATATTTCTGACGTCAAAAACGGATTCAAGATGTCGAAATTAGGCTGGAAGGGCTAAAACATAATTTATAAAAGTTTCGGGGTCAAAAGTGCAATTATTAAAAATTAAGGGACCAAAATGTAATTATCCAAATTACCAAAATCTGCCCAGAAGGGCTATTTTGCAAAGTTCCAGAAACTATAGGGGTCAAATTGCAATTTTCATAATTTAAATCTGCTGGACTAAATTGAAAACAATCTAAAATTCATGCTATTGGACTAAAATGCAAAAACATTTAAAGTTCAGGGGTTCAAAACAGGGTTTACCGAAATCCAGGCACCAAAAATGCTATTTTACCAAAACGGCGTCGTTTTGGCCTGCCCACAGCCCCCCTCTGCGTGCCTCGCGCTCTCGCGCACGCCTGGATCAAAACACACGCCCTTGGTGTCGTTTTGATCCACGTGCCAACAACCTGCCCCGCTTGCCTTCCTGCCGAGAAAACCAGTCTCTCAGGCCTACTTCCGACGACCGTACGTCCTCCTCCAGTGGCGTTCCGGCCAACTAAGACCACTGTTCTCTTCCTCTACACACCCTCTAGCTAACCATTGGAGCCAAATTCCCAGAAACCCTCTAGATCAAAAGATACAAGTCCTTAAATTGGCTACTCAACACTGCCTACCCAGAATTCCAAAATCTGCCTAACTCTCAACCTAACTTCCAGCAACTTTTCCGGCCACCTCCGGTGGTTTTCTGGCAAACTAAAATGACAGATCTCTAGAAAAACATACCCTCTACAAACCCATACAGCCAAAATTGACAAAGGCTTCACCAAATGGAAGTTATAACTCTCCAAAGTTGGAACCTCAAAACTGCCCAGAAACTTAGAATTTCAACCCAGAATTTTGTTCCTCTTCTCCCTCGAAATCCAGCCCTTTTCTAACCAATCTAGCACTTCAAATCACTTCATATGCAACCTAAAAACATTTCAAAACAGTTGGATGGAAAGATTTACCCATGGTTCCCTATTTTTTTCTCTTCCTTTCTTCCTTTCTTTTCCTTTTTCTCTCTTTCTTCTTCTTCCTCACTTTCCCAACGTGTACCACCTAATTCCCTTCAGTTCCAGCCCTTAATTCCAGCCTCCACCTCATGCCAAACATGCCAGGAGCTGGTTGGTTACAATTTGCACAATTCTTATCCAAAATTGCCTTTTAACTTAACATATACTCAAGGTTTTCTCCCTTCTTTCACTTACATCATTCAATCTCAATTTAAATCCTTTAAACACAGACAGCACCTACTTAAAACTTGGTTTTAGTGTCAAAATAATATGTAGAACACGTGTCTGAAGTTTCGTAAAAATCGGAATCTGAAAAGTGGTCGCGGTTCGCTCGGTGCCCTAAACCGATTCCGAAGCTCGACGATTTTTGCGAAACCGAAACCGTACAACGTCGTCGCACAATTAGGGTTCCAAAACACTTTAAAACATATTCATAAACATGTAAAAACATATCAAATTCATTTGGTTCATATTTTACGCGATTTCGGCATTTTCCGATCGCGCGGGTCCGAAAACCCTACTTAGCTCCATTTGTGTCTTCCGACGGCAAACGAGCCTATAACATAGTTTAAAATTCTCATTCAAATCATATATTATCATATTCAAAACATATCCAAATCATTTACTTTAAAATATTGCGCGTTTCTGACATTTTTCGGTCGCGCGAGCCAAAAACCCTAATTGGCTCCGTTTATGTCTTTCGACGATAAACGAACTTAAAACATCTCTTGTTTAACATCTCTAATTCATATATTGTCATTTCCAAATCATTTAATTCATTTTCATATCATATATCATATCAAACTATAATGCATTTTAATAAAAAATGCACAAAATGCATGTAATGACGTCGAAATGACGTAGGACTTAGGTCGGGGTGTCACAACTCTCCCCTCCTTAAGAATTTTATCCCCAAAATTCATGTATGGATGATTATGTCACATATATCTCTGCATTTTTCACATAATCTCTTTCTCTCTTAAGCAATCTTCTCTCAAACATCATATCCTTATTCCAAATTCATCTTTATGATTTACAAAACTGTATCTATTTTCCATATTTACCAAACTTATTCTATATATACTTCACATATTATGCACATACTTCACATATTTCACACATTGTTCACGCATGTATAAACATTTTCTCATATTTCTCCTATTCTTTTATCAATCATCTCTGTGAATTACTACCTTTCTGTTCAAAAATCATATCTTATTACATTTATTTCCTTATTTAATTCTTGTTTTAACATCACATAACAAATTCATTCCAAGCACTCAACAAAATTTAACAATTACATGCTATGGAAAAAATAATTCACTTATGGTTTATAACAATTTTTACTTGTTTCATACAATCATTTCATTAATATTTTCAAATAGACTCTTTCTCAAATCTCTAATTTCAATCATATTCAATCAAATCTCAACATCTTTATAACAAAATAACTCTATAGCAGCCGATAAACTACCAAAAAGTTCACCGCTGCTAAAACTTTTTAATTCCATTCAAATAGTTAAACTCTATAACCACTTGTTCTCTTATACAAGTGAATGCAATCGAAAAGATTACTCCATTGGAGTACTCTTAGGCAGCCGAATTCTCTCTCCTTGATAATGCATGTTACTCATGATCATGTAGCATGTCCCTACTTATGTAAATGTGTTCATACTGTGTGTCCAAAAACATTTAAGACTACATATGAAGCTACCTCCTGTGGGGTCGTAGACCAGCTCTGATACCAAAAATGTAACAACCTCTACTTATACTCTTATGTCATAAAACCTGCTATATTTTTTTTAACATATATAACATGTTACATTCTCTTTTTAAATCTGTTAACGTCTTTAACATATTCAAAACATACATGAACATGTCATTCATATCACACATGTATAGTATATGGCATCTCTATCAAAACATATCAAAACATTCTTAACATACATAATCATGTCATTCATATCATACATGTATAACATATGGCATCTCTTCTCTTTTAACTTTATCTCTGGTTAATCCTGTCTTTCTCTGCACTATAAGCACATTCAAACATAACATGCTTTATTTACTATATCATAACACATAAGCACTATTAACATGTAATAACTCTACATGTAATGCAATGACGTCTACCATGCATATGACATGTCATTCCTTATTTACTATATCACATATTCGTTTAATCATGAGCATTATTAATAAATTACAAACCATATGACAAACAAAATCTATATGATAAGATGATTCTAATAATGAAATGCGAAAAAGCGAGAGATCCTAAGCTTCGGCTGACCGACCCAGAGGAAGGATGACAGAACTGACGCTGTTAGTTGCTCCAAGAAAAACCTAGAATCATGTAAAGGCAATTTAATGAGTTGCGAACTCAATAAGTGCAAACTATGCCATATAAACAAAGCAATGATTCATAATTGTAAAATATTAAACAGAACCTGTCATAGGAACTTATCTCTTAGGACTCCTCTTATCCAAAATAGTCACAGATACTATAATCTGTGATACTCTACATATCTATATTAGTCAACACATGATCATATACAACTGTAAACATAACATATAACCCAAACATGTAATTTAGATATCATCTCTCAGCAAAATAACATGGTTCCAGAACATATTCATCATAAATGATCATCACTGTAGCATACTATGCAATATAACATGTCTCTCTGTTCTTTAGTTCTGATTTATCGACCAAGTGTTGCCCCGGGAATTTCACCTCAAACAATTCTGTAACTGGATCCAGTAAATGAGGAAGACCCGGAATACCGTCGGTCAAACCTCTCTCTGTAAGATCCGAAGATCACTCTATAACATATAGGACCCGTAGGTCTTTCTATATCATATAGACCCGTTGGCCTTTCTGTAGAAACCAGTAGGTTTCCTCTGGTGAAATTTGCAAACACTGGCTACGATAATCACAACGCCTGTAATTAAGTGCTGTGAAAATGCATTTATGCAATATATATTTCATAGCAATATCTCTCATATAAACATGTAGCTGGGCTTCAGTACCGGTTATTGCAACATATATATCTCTATATCAGATCAAATAACTCGACTGGTCGGATTTCAGTAACGACTCAGGAACCACAAACAAAACATTTCATATATCATATACCTCTGGTTAACCGGCTTCATTATCGGTCCAAACAAATCAATATAACCATAACATTTCACTTTTCATATATCACAGTTGACCGCGCTTTATTACCGGTCCAAACATTTCAATATAGCATATATAACAATATCACATATACATCTCTCTATACATGTAAGTAAGTGGATTAACACTTACCGTACTGCTATGAGCTCGGTTGGGTCTCGGGTAATTCACGCCGCCCTGCTCGAGGACTCGACGCTCCTATAATACATAACATAGCAACCATGTTCAATAATCAAATCAGGACTCCATATAAGCTATGATGCATGCTTTAATATTTAATTCTCTGATTTAATTGAGTTTTAATTTCAATCTATATAATTTTCTATGATTTAAAACTCAATCTCTAAAAATCTCTGCTTTAAAATCATTTAATATCATATTAAAAATAATTGACAATCTCTATTTAACATATAATAATTATAATTAATCATATACTTATAATTATTAAAACAATTTATAAACTTTAAATAAAACAACCAATCTATACACCAACATACCCTTTATCATCCCATATAGCCCAAACGCACTCATGCATCACCATTTGGAAGTTATAACCCTCCAAAGTAGCAACCTTAAAACTGCCTTAGAATCTAGAAATGAACCCAGAATTTTGTCTCTCTTTCCCAAACGATTTCCAGCAGTTCCCTCTCTTATTTAACCCTTCTAATCACTTCATAAACATCCCAAAAACACTCTTAAAAGTTGGATTGAAGTTCCCTTTTGGATTTCTTTCTTTTTTTTCACTTCTTTTCTTTCTTTTTCTTTCCTTTTTTTCTCTTTCTCTTCTTCCTCTCTTTCCCAACGTTTCTCACCAACTTTTCCTTGCAGTCCAGCCATCAAACCCACCTCTCCAGCACCTACTACACATCCCAATGATGCCCAGCAGCTGCTTGGTACCTCTTTTTCAACAAAATTAACTAATTTGGCCTTTAAACATAACTTATCACTTAAGCATTTTCATTCTTTCTTCCAATCTTGATTCCAATCCTTTAAACACAGCCAGAACCTACTTAAAACTTTTTTTTAATGTCAAAATAATACGTCGTGTCTGAAGTTTCGTAAAAATCGGAATCCGAAAATTTGTCGCGGTTTGATCGGTGCCCTAAACCGAGTCCAAACCTCGACGATTTTCACGAAACTGAAACCGTACGACGTCGTCGTAAAATCTTGGTCCCAAAACTCTTTAAATCACATTCTTAAAAACATAAAATCATATGAAAATCATATGGTTCATATTTTACGCGATTCCGACATTTTTCGGTCGCATGGGTCCAAAAACCCTAATTAGCTCCGTTTGTGTCTTTCGACGGCAAACGAGCCTATAACATAGCTTATAACTCTTTTTCAAATCATATATTATCATATTCAAAACATATCCAAATCATTTACTTTAAAATATTGTGCGTTTCCGACATTTTTCGGTCGCGCGAGCCAAAAACCCTAATTGACTCCGTTTATGTCTTTCGACGATGAACGAACTTAAAAAATCTCTTGTTTAACATCTCTAATTCATATATTGTCATTTCTAAATCATTTGATTCATGTTCATGTCATATATCATATCAAACTATAATGCATTTTAATAAAAAATGCACAAAATGCATGTAATGACGTCGAAATGACGTAGGACTTAGGTCGGGGTGTCACATGAATAGCAGCAGGAAACAAACTCGATCTTATTTGCGAGCTGAAACTCGAGCTCGAGTTCGAATAGCAACATGAAACTGCCAAGCTCGTAAGCCAAAAACAAGCTAAGCTCTCGAGTTGAGCTTAAGTTTTCAAATTTCCAAACGAGCTCAAGCTGAGCTTTCACTTAGAGTTCGAACACAAGCTAGACTCGAGCTCGAACTCGTGGAATATAACACGAGACGAGCTCGAGCAGCACAATACTCGATTTGACTCGGCTCATTTCCAGTCCTAAAGATAACAGTAGATGGAGAGAGTTTTTAAAAAATTATTTTGACTTTTTTTTATATATAAATGTAAAATTTATTTAAATGGATTTTATTAATTGTAATTAAATAATTAACTTACAATAAAATTAAAATTAAAAATATAAAAATTTGTAAAATAAAAAAGTTTAAAGGCAAGGGTAGGGTAGATGGAAATGATGTAAAGAGTTTTTTAAAAAAATGTTTTTGGCTTTCCGATCATGGATAATTATTTATGTCTTTAAAGTTTTGTGTAATATACTCTAAGTCATTTTATTTTGAAAATTGTATTAATAGATTCTTATGATTTTAAAAATTGTACTATTATTATTATTATTATTATTATTATTATTATTATTATTATTATTATTATTATTATTATTATTATTATTATTATTATTATTATATTTTCCCCTTCTTCTCTCTTTCTCCATCCTCATATCATGTTCTTCTCTCCTTTCCCTCACCTAGAGGTGGCCACGGTTCGGGCCGGGCCGGGCCAGTTCCGGGCCTCGGCCCGCCGGGCCACGGTTCATGGTCCCCTCAAACCGTAACCGGCCCGCCAAACCGGCGGTTCGACGGACCGACGGTTAAATTACGGGCTAAAAAACCGGCGGTTCATGGCGGTTAACCGGCTGTTCATGGCGGTTAACCGGCGGTTCGATTCTCAAAACCCGCCGGTTCATTCACGGTTCAAGGGCTTGTACGGTTACGGTTCAAAAATTTTTTGAACCTGAACCGGCGGTTCAGGTTTGGTTAATGGCGGTTACGGTTTTGGACGGTTATGGGCCGGTTCAGCCGGGCCAGCCGGGCCGAACCGGCCCATGGCCACCACTACCCTCACCTCATCTCTTCATCTCCTTCTTCAAGAATTATGCCTTCAAGAATCAAAGCCTGAAGCCTCTCCTCTCCCTCATCTTGCTTTTGCCTTCAATTTCAGTCCGTTTCTTTTCTATCCTAACCATCTTCTGCCGCTCGCCTAACGACGCTACACATATCTCCACCTCTCGCCTAACCATCTCCGCCGCTCACCTAGCCTCAAATGTAGAAGTTTATCCATAACCCACCTCAAATGTTGAAGTTTAGTACGAAGCGAACCGAAACTTCTACATTTATCCATAACCCACCGACTGAACCCACCTTGAATCTCCATCGAACCTTCTCAATCTTACCTTTTTGTGTCATAGTTTCTCCTTTAATAATCGCCATTCCTTTCCATTATAGAACAGAGCCAGAACATAGTTGTTTGAGTATCAATTGAAATAATCTTCTTCTGTTCATTTTGTTCCTTCGCTTCTCTCACGCATTTTGACAAATGGAAGAGGACAGAATCGTAACTCTCTACAATAACAGCTCCATTACAGATGCCAAGAAGAACCTATTTTCAATCAATGTGGGTTTATCTGACGAAAGTGAGGTGCTTGCATTAGCTGACGAGGATAATTTTATCAATAAGCATAATTTCAGATGCCCATTTATTTGTGGGTGTCGAGATTTGGGGGAAACATTAAGAAAGGTAAGGGAAGGTGTAGCCATGATAACGACGCAAGGAGAGGTATTAAGCAATGGCAATATTGTAGAAACTGTTAAGAATGTGAGAAATGTAATGAAAGAGATTAGGATTCTGAATAACATGGATGAAGATGAGGTTTTTGCAAAGGGTAATGCCATTTCAATCAGATTATAATTTAATTCGAGAAAAAAATATGTTCACAATTTCATATGAACAATCTATCATTTTACAATTACAAATCACAGTTTCAAACATCCTAAACAAACACAGATTTGAATGATAATGGACCCCAAACCTAAAAATCAGTACACATATTCAAATGAAAACAAAAACAAATGAAAATTAGGAAAGTAAACCAGCTAATTCTTGAATCTTTAAGACTTCAAAGTTGAACAAAGAATCAAAAGATAAAAACATCGGAGGAGACAACGACCGACGCTAGATCTTCAGTGATTACATCTTCATTTTCCATCTTTAGTTCATCTAGAGATTACAAGTATAGATAGTGAGGTTAGGTGAGCGGCGGAGATGGGTTAGGCGAGAGGCAGAAAATGGTTAGGATTGAAAAGAAACAGACTGAAACTGAAGGCAGAAGCGAGATGAGGAAGAGGAGAGGCTTCAGGCTTTGATTCTTGAAGGCTTGATTCTTGAAGAAGGAGATGAATAGATGAGGTGAGTGAGAGGAGAGAAGAACGTGATATGAGGATGGAGAAAGAGAGAAGAAGGGGAAAATATATAATAATAATAATAATAATAATATTATTATTATTATTATTATTATTATTATTATTAGGAAAATGATAATTCTGTCATATTTTAAAGTTACAAACAAAAAAAAAATATTTACTAACAAAAAATTGGGACGAAAGGATTTAAGAATACAATTTTAAAAATTATAAAGGCTTATTAATACAATAACCAAAATAGAAAAATTTCATACTATAATAAAAAATCATAAAAATATATTAGGCAAAATGTTACTAACTTATAAATAATTACTTTTTTTCAATATAAGAAAATAAGCCAATTATTAGAGAAAAGCTCAAACTTTGCTAAACACCCGACCAGGCGATACTACCCGCCGCTGTATCAACTATCAACCAGACCAGTCAGGCAGTCGCCACGACAGTCGCCACTCATTCCATCCCGAAAGAAGGAGAGCTGTGAACATCTACACACTTGACTCAAGAGTGAACAGCTTATCTCTCTAGCTAAACGAAAACCAATCCATTTTCCAATCCAATTTTCAGGTAACTCACTCATCTTTAAAAAGCTTTCGAGAAGTTTTTCAATTTTTCTTCACAATTTTTAGCCCATTACTTGATATCGCTATCCTATATACCTACCTTTCCACATTTTCTCGGAAACTATATAAATTGATAGGGTTTTAGTTTGCATGCGTTATAATTTAGCAGGACTCAGATTTTCAAAACTGAAATGTGTGTTTTGTTTCTATTGTGTTACTGTATTTTCCTGAGCTTGTTCACTCGGAGTTAAGCTTTTTTGTGATTCAGTGATGAATCTCGTTGCAACCTTCTATGAGTAATGCTTTAATTTTGTCATGGAACTTCTGCAATGTGGGTTGTGAGCGGTCTGTTGATTTACTTTGATGAGACGCAACCGTTTAGCTTTCATTGAAATTGTAGCTTAATTGAATTTCATTTCCCTTTTCACTCTTTCTTGATTGCTTTTGGTTCAAATTTTCTCTGTGATATTTTAAAATTGTTTTCATAGCCTTAGCTTGAATCTTGAATGAAATTCATTCATAATGTTGAAGCCTTGAAGGCATAGAAGTTTCAAAGGGCATTACTGGGCATTCTCCACTAGGGTGAATATGTAGATTGTGGAAATCATTCATATAGTTTCACACAGTTGTCAACAAAGAAAATTTAACTTATGAAATAAAAGGTAAATATAATTAGAAAGGGAAGAATAATTATGTCTCTATATTATATCATATTTCCTTTGCTTTCAAATTGGAGAAAAGTACTAAAAAGTTAGGGGGTGTGTTTCACATCATAAATCCTTCAAGGAAAGCCTAACTCACAAGCATTTCACCTTAACTTGAATCTTATTTCATTTACTAGAGTAGAGGACTTGAGAGAAAATTATCTTTAAACTTTGAGTTGGCTTATAGTTTGTGGCATGTATTCTTGTATGTTAATATTTTTTGAGACCTCAGCAGCCCCAAAGTTCTAACATTTTGTTCCTAAAACCTTGAAATTTTTATTTTCAGGTTCCATTGTTTTTATACTATATTTTCATTTTGCTAGAAGATGATAATGCATATTTCCTCAGGAACATGTTTTTCTGTGTCTGAAAGGCACCAATCTGATTTGTGGTTCATTGCAAATTTATGTCAGGAAATTTTGCCGATTACTTTTCTTGTCATTAAGTCAAGTAGAAATATAAGCTGTGAAATAAATAAAAAATGTATCTTTTCTAATTTGTGCAACTTTAAATTTTTACCAAGTGATTGTTTCTGCAGGATTCACCAGTATTAATGCAAGTGGATCAGAAGGAAACTAGTATTCTTCCTATAAATGAAATGCAAAGTGGAGAATTTACACAGGCACAATCCATCGTAAACCATTCTAAGGTCTTAAAGTAACGTAACTTCTGTATAATTTTTTTTTACCGTCTTTTAATGAAAAGGTAATGTTTTATTATGTTATGTGTTATCACATGGAGTAAAAAAAAAAAGGAAACATAAAAAAATACCTGTTCAACTTTTTACGGTTGTAAATAGTAGTTTCCATGGAAATAAGTCTACTGGCTAACTTGGATGATCTGACCTTTACAGAAGCTTCAAGATGATCTACACATGTTAGGGCTCAAAATCAAGCAGCATGAGAACAGTGTCAAATTTCTGAAAAATCAGAAAAACAAACTGGAAGACTCTATTCTTGATCTTCAAGGTACTTTTATTTTCCATTTGTATGCTTATAGTGAAACATAAATCCCTTCAGATTGTTGGATTGATGGATTTGGAAGAATGGAATTTGAGCAGTCTATATTTTTGTGGTTTATATGATTGAACAAAAAGAGAGGCACAATCCATAGAATTACAAATTTCATTATTGCTTCAATCGATCATATCATGTGTCTGAGTTGAGATTTATTCAATTCCATCATTTTTTTTAATAATTTTACAGTTAAATCATCTAATGTTATGTAAAAACTGTCCTCTTAATCTGTGTTGCTTCAATTTACATGTTTTCTGTTGTTGGACATCTAATATTCTTGACACCTTGGGACCTGTTGTTTGTAGACACCACTTCTATCAATTTTTTGAATTAGTTTATATAGATACGTAGATGCTACATTTGGACGTTAACATTTCTGCTGATTTAAACTCCAACTATGTGGATAGAAGTAGAGTGATGTCAACTTCTGCTCAGGATTGTAAAATATGTAAAAAAAAAAAAATATTGAATTCAGAACTCCAGACTATTCTGGAAACTGGACTTTTATTATCATATATGATGCATTTTAGGTCTTTCCAGTATTCACAGTTCATCTCTATTGATGGGTTTTCTTTCAGTTGTTCTTGGCAAGTATCATTCTGCAACCACACCTAACAATGAAAGTGATCACAACTTCTCCAGTCAGGATGAAACAGTAGAACAAATTCTAAGGCATGAAAATTCAGCAGCTGGAATTCTTTGCATGCTGAGATCCCACCATGCTGGTGCTTCTGATCTTGCATTAACCAAGGATGTGCTCGGTATTGTTGCTATGCTGGCCACAGTAGATGATGATAACCTTAGCAGGTCAGTTAGAAACATGTTGTATGCCTAGTTTTTCACGTTAATGAATGATTTAACCTCTCTGCATTCCATCCAGTTGATAGTTTACCTTAATTGCTTCAGCATAATTGTCATTTTCTGCACTATTCTTTTGTATATCTTTTAATATTTCTTGTTGATCCCAGGCTTCTTTCAGAATTCTTAGGACTGGATACCATGTTAGCAATTGTTTGCAAGAGTTATGAAGGTGTTTCAGCTCTGGAAGCATATGACAAGGAAGGCCACATAAATAAAGGCTCTGGTCTTCATGGTCTTGGTACCTCTATTGGGAGGGCCCTGGATGGTCGTTTTCATGTTATTTGTCTTGAACATTTAAGGCATGAATCTCTTATGCTGTCTTTTTGCTATATGGAAGTTGTGAAAATTCCAAAAACATTTTTTTCCCTTTTTGTAGACCTTTCTGTGGTGAATTTGTAGCTGGTGATCCACAAAGGAGGCTCGCTCTTCTGAAGCCCAAATTGCCTAACGGGGAATCTCCGCCTGGTTTTATTGGCTTTGCTGTAAATATGATCCATGTGGATTCTACGAACTTGTTTTATGTTACATCCAGTGGACATGGCCTCAGGGAGACTCTGTTTTATAGTTTGTTCTCTCGTTTGCAAGTTTATAAAAGTAGAGAAGAAATGTTACTTGCTCTTCCTTGTATAAGTGATGGAGCTATTTCACTTGATGGAGGAATTATCAAGGAAAATGGTTTCTTTTCCTTAGGAAGCAGGTAAGCAGCTTCTTAATGCAATCTAAATGGCGGGTTGTTTCCATTGCATGCTCTATAGAATTTGATTTTTTTTTTTTTTTAATTATTGGATTTTAGCTTGGAAATATGATTTCTGCATCCATGTGATTTAAAAGGTTCAAGAGAGCTTTTAGAATCACAATTCGTTACATGGTTTTCATGTTTAGACATCTATTGCTTCAAGTTTCAGAAGTTCTGGTCCCATAAGAAAGAATCTATATTGACTCGTCATTGAGATATTTTTTTTGTGGTAAATGAATTCTGTAGGAATGCCGTGGATTTAAAATTCCCAAAATGTTCAGCAGTTTCAAAGCTACCTGACAACTATAGGGAAACTGAGAAGCAGCTCAAAGAGATGAAATGGCAAAAGGAAAAAATGATGGAGGATGTTAAACGAGAACAAGCCCTTTTGAATAATGCAAAGTTAAATTTTGAGAGGAAGAGAGAAGAGTTTGTCAAGTTCCTGGCTGATACATCAAACTATTCTGCTAAGGTATTATCTTGAATGTATAACATAATAAAGTTTTTAAGATAAAAGGGCACCTTTTATACTATCGTTAGTAATCTCTGCTTCACCCTGTCCTTTAGGAATGACTTTTATCTGGCGACTTTGACTGTATGAATATATAAGTCTTACAGTTTGTTTGTTTGCAACAACTCTTTGAATCTAACTTGTCAGGCATACTCATGGCTGCACAAGCAATGTGACTTTGAATTTGAAAGGTTTTAACTAAACAAAATACTATGTTATGCCATCCAAAAGTTAAGAAATATTTCCAAAAAGAAATGTGACTGAACAGTATTCCTTCAGTTGCACTACGTATCCATTCCTTAGGAAAGTTAGAATCTTATTCTAACTGCTCAAACAAGCTATCGACTTTGAAATATGATTTTGATTGTGGATATTCTATGAAATGGCAGTAACAGATGCATGCAGGACAGGATAAATTCAGCCCAAGATAATAATTTGAATGCAAGACTTTGAAGAAAGTCAAATTTTAGCAGAATTTCATTTTCTGCTGTATGGTAATGAAGAGCCACTTTTCGGTACAATCTGTTCAGAAGCATTCTTCAGTTGCTGTAGGAAATTCTGGTAGCTGGAGAAAGATTTATTTACACTGCTATTAGTTTTTCCCTTTTCCTAACCCGATTGTACATGTCATCCACATAATTAAGTTTAGTTTTGTAACGTCTTTCATATAACAGTTGCATGATCAATGCCTATGTTTTAACAATGAGTGTCTACTTTGAACGCCCGATTTGTTCCATTTGTATAATTCATTCCAGTCGAGAAATTTCATTTAGAAAATTTTTAATTGCCGTTTGAAAAATATTTTGAATTATTTTGAATACTTTATTTAATTCTCTTAATAATATTTTCAAGTTAAAGATTTATATACATTATTTTATTTATTTTTAAAATTGTAGCAGAATGTATTATTTATGTAATAAAATGTAAATTTTGCTAATTTTTTTATTGGATATGCTAAACTAGGTGAATTTAATATAATATAAATTTTGAAAGTATTTAATATAACACCTTATTATATTATATTAAATGATCATAATCTTATATTTGTTTTACAAAAGTTAATATAATGGATTTTTTGTGTCATTGTTTAATCATTATTTAATTTTGTCCCAATATCATTAACTGCTTATTATATTTATTTTTTATTTTAACATTTCATGTTTTTTAAATTTTCTTATATTTCGTCAATAATAATAGGGTAATGATATTTTAGCTGACACTAAATTTTTAAATCCCTAATTACTTCTATATGAATTTTAATTTTTTTCTTATATTTCGTCAATAATAATAGGGTAATGACATTTTAGCAACACTAAATTTTTAAATCCCTAATTCATATGAATTTTAAATTAGTAATTGTATTGTATATATAACATGTCGCTTGTGAGAATACATATATATAAACTTTCTTAATAATTTGAGTTTATCACATTATTTGAGCAAAGAATAACAATTTTCCATAAAAGTATAACACAACTAGATATTGTTTTTCTTTACTCGAACACTTAATTGATGAACGAAAAGAAATAAGAAAATATTATCATTAAAAATTATAATGATGTTCATATAAAAGGACAATAATGTTAATTCATGGAAACTATCTTTTAATAATTTAATAAATTTATCATCTATTAATTACTAAAATTAAAATGACACATAAGTTTTGTTTTGTTTTATATTGTGTCATGTAAGCAATCAAAACTTAATTTTTTCTCTCCATACACTGTGCAAACTTAGTGTTGACTGTACTATTGAGCACCAAAAATTATTCTATATAAAAGTTATTTGTCTATGTCTTGACTATTAAAAGTAGTATGAAAAATCTAATTTGTATTTTTAAGAAAGTCACCGGAGGAGGACGTACGGTCATGAGGAAGTAGGTTTGAGAGACTGATTTTCTAGGAAGGAGGCTGCGGGAGACAGGGGCTGAGGTAGGCCCTAAAACAACACGACAAGCGTGCGTTTCGGGAGTCAGGCGAGCAGCCGTGGGGAGCTGCGGGGCAACGCTAAAACTACGCCGGTTTGTGCATTTTGGGTGAATTCTGTTTCTGGTACTTGATTTTGAGTAATTCCTATTTTAGACCCCTAAAGTTTATTTATCTTTGCAATTTTACCCTTCCAACAAAATTTTGTTTTATTTCAATTTAGTCCAGCTGATTTAATTTTAAATTGACCCCTAATATTTTTGCAGTATTACATGTTGGCCTTTTTAAGCAGTTTTTGCAATTATGTTTAATTGCAATTTGGTCCCTGGATTTTTAATTAATTAGACTTTTGGTCTGAAACTCTTATAAATTATGTTTTGATCCTACCAACCTAATTTCGACGTCCTGAATCCGTTTTTGATGTCAGAAATTTATTTTGAGATCGTTTTGAGCCCGAAAATTAAGATTTAAATATTTTGTTAAAGAATTTAATTATGAATTTGGTTTTAATTTATGATATGGTTTATTTAATTATAGTTTTGGTTTTATTAATTATAATTATTATATGATAAATTGAGTTTATTAATTATTTTTAATATGTTATAAATTGATTTTAAATTGGAAAATTTTACGGATTGAGTTTAAATTCTAAGAAAAATATACGGATTAATTTTAAACTCAAATATTTTAGAGATCAATTATTTAATCATGCATCATAGCACATTTAGATGAATTATTTGATTAATTGAATATCGTTACTATGTTATGCATTATAGGAGCATCGAGTTCTCGAGCAGGGTGAGATAATTACCTGAGACCCAACCGAGCTCACAGTAGTACGGTAAGTGTTAAACCCACTTACTTATATGTGCAGAGATGTCCTTGTGTTATTGTCAAATATGCTATATTGAAATGTCTGGACCGGTATTGAAGCCCGGTCATCTGTGATATATGAAAATGAAATGTTATAGTTTTATTAAGCTGTTTGGACCGGTACTGAAGCCCGGTCACTTAGAGATATATGATATATGAATTGCAATACTTATGGTTCCTGAGTCGGTACTGAAATTCGACCAATTGAGTTATTTGCTCTGATTTGTTTTAACCGGTATTGAAACCCGATCATATGATTACATGAAGCATGACGATATGAAATGTATATTTTATAAATGCATTTCCACAAGACTTAAATATGACCATTATGATTATCATAGCCAGTGTTTGCAGATTTCACGAGAGAAACCTGCGTTTCTATATGATTTGACGGAAAGACCTACAGGTCCTATTTGATATAGAAAGACCTACGGGTCCTATATGTTACAGAGAGACCTACGGGTCCTATATGATGCAGAATGATCTGGTGAATACTGCATGATAAAGGTTGATCCTTTGATCCCTTTTGACTAATAATATTCCGGTCTTGCAGGTTTGCTGGCCAACTATGGTTACTGATATGCCGTGAAATTCCCGGGGCAACACTTGGTCGATAAATCACAACTAAAGAAAAAGGAAAGACATGTCATTATGCATCTTATGAGATTGTTATGCTATGAGATGATGAATATGATCTGAAATCATGTTATTTTTGATAAGTTATATTAACTTGAACTATGTTCTGGAATTGTGATATTTTGCTAAGTTATGATAAACCAAATTACGTGTTTGGTTTATATGATGTGGTTTACACTTGTTTATGATCATGTTTTGACTAATATTTGGAAATGTAAGGTAACACAGAGTAGAGTATAGTATTTGTGACTTATGGATAAGAGGAATTCTATGAAATAAGTTACCTACGGCAGGTTCTGTTTAATATTTTAAAATTATAAATTATTGATTTGTTTGTATTATATTGTTTGCACTTACTGAGTTCGCAACTCATTAAATTGCTTTTACATGATTCCAGGTTTTCTTTTGGGCAACTGACAGCGTCAATTCCGTTATCATTCCTCAAGGTCGGTCAGCTGAAGCTTAGGATCTCTCTCTTTCTCTCTCTCTCTCGCATTTCATCATTTGAATCATCTTATCATGTAGATTTTTGTCATATGGCTTCTAATCTATTAATAATACCTATGATTAATGAATTAATGACATAGTAAATAAGGTATGGCAAGTCATATGCATGATTGACGTCATTGCATTACATGTAGAGTTTTTAATATGTTAATAATGCCTATGTGTCTATGTTGCTCATATGCTAGATTTCTATGGAGCCTTATAGCATAGACGTTCTTTTGTGACATGATAAGAATGTTATATCAATTAAAAAACATGGCATGTTTTATGACATAAGAGTTATAAGTTAGGTTGTTACACGTTTCTCTTTCATTGAAACTGTTATTTCATTTCCTTCTTTTTTCCTCCAAACTCTTTCAAGATTGAACCCTAGCAGTAGCAGCTGATCACGCCTTCACCACCTTCATTTCTGCCATTCACGCCTTAACCACCATCTCCATTTCTTATGTTGAAGCCTTCACACTGCTTTTCTTCCATTTCACGACGCGATTGATCACTGAAAAAATTAACAAAGCTTTGTGTATCCTCGCCGATGACTTAGTAGTACTACTTATCCCTGTTAGGTAATCCTTCTTTTCTTCATATTTATTCATATTAATTTGTAGGTATGAACCCTAATCATTTTATATATAAAAAAATAAAAAATCTAATCCTTTTGTATGCTATTCTTGAATTTTTTTTGCTGTGTTAATGTGCCTTTACCGAGGGAGGAGTAGTAAGGTGATATTTGTTGGTGATGTTTTTGATTTCAACCTGTTCTTCAATCTATTCTTAATTTTTTTTTCTGATTTTATTTTAATGAGATGAATGGTGAATTGCAATGTGATAGACATCTCTGCTCTTCGCTATAAGATGAATGCTGATTTTATTTTAATTGTTTGTGATGTTTTTTTATTTGATTTCTGATTTTTTAATCATTGGGATGGAATTTGGATGGTTCCACGCTAGTTCATAACTGCCTCTACTTTTTTGGAATCCACCTCTATACTATTTGTTGATATGACGTGGCCCAAAAACATAACATGGTCCAGCCGAAATTCACACTTACTGAATTTGACATACAGTTGCTTTTCCCGCAGGATCTATAAAACAATCCTCAAATGCCCATCGTGCTCCAGTGGACTCCCAGAATAAATCAGTATGTCATCAATGAACATGATAACAAACTTATCAAGAAAAGGTTGGAATACCTTGTTCATTAATGCCATAAACACAGCTAGAGCATTTTTCAACTCGAATGACATTACTAAAAATTCATAATGGCCATATCGAGTCCGGAAAGGAGTCTTTAGAATGTCCTCTATGAAAATCTTCAATTGATAATATCTAGATCTCAAATCAACCTTGAAGAAAAATTTGGCTCCCTGCAACTGATCAAATAAGTCATCCACTCTGGGCAATGAATACTTATTCTTAACTGTTATTTGATTGAGTCTACGGTATTCGATACATAACCTCATAGTGGCATCTTTCTTTTTAATAACAGCACTGGTGCACCCTAAGGGGGATACACTAGGTCTAATGAAACCCTTATCAAGTAACTCCTGCAACCGTTTCTTTAACTCCTCTAATTCCAGTGGTGCCATCTTGTAAGGAGGAAAAATATCGGTGTTGTACCTGGAAGCAACTCAATAGAAAGATCTACCTCTCTGTCTGGTGGCAAACCTGGCAATTCATCCGAAAGACATCTGGAAATTCCCTGACAACTGGAATATTCTCAACCTTATTGTTCACTTCCTGTGTGTCAATGACGTGTGCCAAGTAAGCATCACAACCCCTCTGAATCAAATTAAAAGCTGTCACAGTCGGTAGCAAACAACTCAGTATCACCTGTCTTTCCCTGCAGAAAATGACCTTTGAATGTCCTGGCGACTCAAAGATAACCTCTTGAGCAAAAAAATCTACCTTTGAACGATGTCGGGCCAACCAATCCATGCACAAAATAATGTCGAAATCATGGAAAGGTAAGAGTATTAAGTCCGCCAATAACACCTATTCCCCAATAACAATTTGATAATCTGGATATAACGAACCCACTCTTACAACCTTCCCTAAAGGTGTATGTACAGAAAGGTTATACTCTAACATTTTATGCTTTCTATGTGTTTGGGATGCCACATGTGATGAAATAAATGAATGTGAGGAACCAGAGTCTATAAGTGCAAAAACATAAGTTTCAGAATCATTAAAGGATACTTTATGTAACGTCCTCCCTTATACCTACGTTATAAAACATGTCATAATTTTTTTTTTTATAAACATATATAACCATTTTAATTATCTTGTTAAACTATACCATCACATAATAACTCAACATATAATATAAATATTCCAAATACCAATCATAAACCAAATATTAAACATTCAAAGTTACTATTATTTATTTACATGCCATCATATCATATTATCCCAAACTTAATAAACATATATATATACATGCCAAACTATAATAGTAATGCTATACAGAAATAGCATTTAAACCAAAATTCTATATGCAACTGGTACAAATGATGTGACGAAAGGGAGAGAGGCCTAGGCTTCAGCTGTACCGACTTGAGCAATAGACCAGTGAAGTCTCAGTACTTCACTCAAACAACAAACCTGAAAATATAAATATGCGTTTTGTATGAGTCGCAAAACTCAGCAAGTGCTAAACAGAACATATATAACCAATAAGGAAATATATCAAACATATCAATATCAATCATTTTCAGATCATATATATCATTTATTAACACGTTATAATGTTAATTGCATGATAACATGTCATTTCTTGTTCATTGGTTGTGATTTATCGACCATATGTTACCCCGGGAATTTCACGGCATATCAGTAACCATAGCTGGCCAGCAAACCTGTAAGATCGGAATACATCGTCGGTCATAAAGGGATCCGTAGATCAACCTTTTATACGCAGTATTCACCAGATCATTCTGCACTGTATAGGACCCGTAGGTCTTTCTATAACATAATAGACTAGTAGGCCTTTTCATCAAATCATAGAGAAAACCGTAGTTTCTCAAACGTGAAATCTGCAACATTGGTAACGATAATCACAACCGCCTTATTTAAGTTCTGTGAACATATGCTTGAAAATCATATATATCATATCGTCATGCTTATATAATCTCATACTT
>CANUEY010043390.1:0-28604 GCA_948099555.1 Croton setiger
GTCGTCATATAATTTTGGTCCCAAAACTCTTTAATTCACATATGGAAACATTTAAAATCATATCAAAATCATTTGACTCATATTTGACGCGTTTTCGGCGTTTTCCGATCGCGTAGGTTTTCGGACCTCACTTAGCTCCGTTTGTGTCTTCCGACGACAAAAGAGCCTATAACATAGCTTGAAATTTTCATTCAAATTATTTATTATCTTATTAAAAATGTATCCAAATCATTTTCTTTAAAATAATGTGCGTTTCCGACATTTTCCGGTCATGCGGGCCCACGGGCCAAAAAACCCTAATTGGTCCCGTTTATGTCTTTCGACAATAAACGAACCTAAAACCAACCTTGTTTATCATTTTTAACTCATTTATAATCATTTTTCAGATTATATATTTCATAAAAATGCCATGTACATGTCATATTGTATGCCGTATACTAATACATTTAAATAAAAATACATGAAATGTATGGAATGACGTCAAAAGACGCATGCTTTTGGTCGAGGGTGTTACACGTATGACCTAGGTTTACTTCCTGAAGCATAAATCAAAAGTGTTTCATAAGTTTATGCCTTTTTTACAAATGATTCACACACAATTTCAGACACGAATAAAATTCCTTAGGTCTAATAATGGGGGAGAATATAGAAATCATAAATTCCAGACATTTGCTAAAGAAAATGGTCTTATACACCAAACTTCTTGTCCATACACAACAAAATGGGGTTGTTGAGAGGAAAAACAGAATTCTTCTTGACCCGAGTCATTATGATTGAGTCCAAGGTACCAAAACATTACTGGCCTGAAGCTGTTGCCACCTCCACATACCTCATAAATCGTCTTTCCATTAGAATCCTTCAACTTAAAACCCCATTTGACACATTAGCTCACTATATGAGCCTACCATCCATCTTAACCTTAGCCTCAATGTGTTTGGTTTTATCGTCTATGTCCATGTTCTTAAGTGCAGTCAAACCAAGCTAGATCCCTATGTAGTAAAATGTGTGTTTGTTGGATATGGGGTAAAAGGGTATCGATGTTTTGATCCCTCTTTTTTGACGTATGTTTACCACCATGGAATCTGATTTTTTAGAAACTGAAAATTACTTTCATACTTAATTCAGTGGTCAAGAGAAGGGTTCTAGAGTTGATCCACTAAATTGGTTGTGTAGTCCATTCCTATTTGAAATTGTTCAAACAGAGCAAGTAAGCGAAGCCACCAGATCGACTTCGGATTACATCATATAATCCGAGAAGTCCATTATGCCAGCTTGTGATATATCCTCTTCATCCAATATGCCTAAGGTTAGTAATTTTAATTCAGAAGAGTCTTTTAGGTATATCCATTATTAATTCTACAGCTCTGAAGAACCAAAAGCTGATAGATATATTCTTCCTTTAAGAAGCAACAGAGGAGTTCCACCTAAAATGTATGAACCAGAATATAAGCCTTATGGCTCGAAGTATCCAGTGGAAAATCTATTTAGTGGGAGCTTTTCCAGAACTACAAAAGAATTTGAGGCCTCTAAATATTCAGTATATATTCCAAGAACAGTGGAAGAAGCTAAGAAAAATCATAAGTGGAGACAAGCTATGTATGCAGAAATGAGTGCACTGGAAATGAATGATGCGTGGGAAAAATGTAAAGTGCTAGCAGGAAAAAAAACAAGTTGGCTGCAAGTGGGTCTTCACAATAAAGCACTGAGCAGATGGAACTATAGAGAGATAGAAAGCAAGACTGGTTGCTAAAGGATATACGCAGACTTATGGCATAGACTATTTTGAAACTTTCTTTCCATTAGCCAAGATAGATACCATCCGGGTACCATTTTCTGTAGTAACTGACTATAACTCGCCTCTACACCAATTCGATGAGAAGAATTTCTTTTTACATGGTGATCTAAAAGAAGAAGTGTATATGGAAGTTTCACCAGGGTTCTCAGAAGGTTTAAGGCTCAAGAATGGTGTAGACTAAAAAAGGCTCTGTATGGCTTAAAACAGTCACCACGAGCGTTGTTCGAGAGGTTCACTACAGCCATGAAAAGACATGGATATTACCAGAGCAACTCTGATCATACTCTTTTTCTTAAGAGAAGAGGAAAACTAGTGACTAGTCTCATTATAGATGTTGACGATATGATCGTCACAGGGGATGACAAAGAAGAAACAGCTACACTGAGAGAAAAACTCTTCAAGAAGTTTGAAATGAAGGACTTAGGAAGGCTTAATTTATTTTATTGAAACAGAAGTCCCGAGGTCAAAAAGGGGAATATTTATTTCGTAGAGGAAGTACATTCTAGATCTTAAGTATGCTAGATTATATGGCAGTCGATACACAAATGGTTATTAACCATGGGCTCAAGATCACTGAAGGGGTTGAGTTGGCAGACAAAGGTCAGTATCAGAGGTTGTTTGGGAAACTCATATATCTTTTTCATACTAAGTCAGATATTACCTATTCAATCAGGGTGGTTAGCCAATTCATGCAAAAGCCATAAATAAAACACATGGAAGCAGTTTTCAGAATTGTTTAGTATCTAAAGGATCACCAGAACAGGGAGTACTATTTCATAGAAATGGTCACTTAGATATACAAGCATTCACAGATGTAGATTGGGCAGGCAATTCAATTGATAGAATATCAATCTCAGGGTACTTCACAATGGTTGGAGATAAATTAAAGACCTGGAAGAGTAAAAAAAAGTAGTAACTTTATCCAGTGCGGAAGCGGAGTTTCGAGGAATTGCTTGAGGACTGGTAGAGATTCTTTGGATAAAGAAGTTGCTAACAGAAATTGGTTTTCCCCGGAAACCACCTGCAAATTGTTTTGTGATAATAAAGCAAAATAAGCATTTCACATAATCTTGTACGACATGATCAATGAAACATGTGGATGTGGATAGACACTTTATCAAGGAAAAACTATAGGAATGAAGTATATGTCTGCCCTTTGTGCGATCTGAGGAACAATTGGTTGATATTTTAACCAAGGCTATTCTTGGAAAGATTTTGAACAAGACATTAGTCAAGTTAAACATAGGAGATCCTACGATCCAACTTACCAAAAATCAATATCATTGTAACAATATATAAAAACATAATCTGTACAGGAATATGAATGAAAAAAAAAATAAGAAGAAATTTTCTTCTAAATCTATTTTTTCTAAACCTAAACTGGTATCAATCTAAGACTCTTCCCTCTTTACTAAATTGTGTCTTTAACCTCTACTCAGTTTCTATAGGGATATTAACAATGCAAAGCTTTTTAGAGTGCTTTTTTTGGAGTCATAAGAGATGAAGATAAAGATATGGCTATGTGGTTAGCAATAAGTTTTTTTTTTTAAGTATAAATTTTTATCGCATAGTTTAGCTATACTTTAAAATTATACAGCTTAATTTAATAAGATCGTGATGTGATTAAAATGGAGTATGGAGTGGGAAAGCATAGTAATTTCGTCTTCTGTTTTATAATAATTTTTCGTGTGTTCTCTTATTTTGGTCTCTTCTTTCTTTTCTTTTTTTATATTAATATAGACTACTATCTATGTTTTCATATAGTGGAATGTATTAATGGTATACGTACAAAAATATAATTTAATAATATTTAAAAATTTAGGCTATTTACTTCCTGTAAAATATTGAAAAGTGTTATTTACTATTATTTCTCTTTCTGTTAATTCTCTTTCTGTTAATGATGGTGTCGAATTCACTAAAAATAAAACTTGTATTCCTACAAAACAAAACTTTTTAAATAGAGTGAGAAGAGTCGAATCCAAGAGACTAGTTTGTCATAAATAACCAAAACTGAAATTAAAAACAAACAAAAAAAATTAAAAATTGAAAGAAAATTAATTAATCGAAATATTAAACCAAGTGACATGATTTAATATTAAAGTAAAACAATGAGAAACGAATTCAGTCAAGGCATATCGCAGTGCGAAATTCGATTCGATTGATCATTGATTAAGAATGACTTCTTACTTCATATTTTAGATAAATTATAATCAGGAAGAACGTCGACTCAACCAATTCTACTGTAATAATAGGTTGCTAAGATACGATCTAATAACAACCCCTAATTAACTAGCAATCCTAAGTACAACGAAAGATTTAACAGTTAATCGTCTTAAAGTCTAGTAGAATTCTAACCAGACTAACAGAAACTACGAGCATCCATTTAAATCTGATTATATTCTTTCTTAACATAATCTAAAAGGTTCTACCCAAACAAATTATATTAATTACTACTGTATCGATCTAACCAAACAATTACGGATTTGATTCTATCGAATAACTATGGAAATTACTATCAAATAAAACAACGGGCATGTTAATTCACTCAATAGAATTTTGCTAAGGGATATATTTTCCTAATAAATCACTGAAAGAATATAAATGCAACATTAATTAGGAAATTCAATTGAGTTCAGTAATCTCACAATCAAAATCAAACTTCTACCTTGGTTCTAGCCTTAACTAAACAAAAGGAATTAGTCACGCATGGCTATGACAGAAAACATGATGGAAAGATGAAAACCTGTTCCAAAATAGACCTCCCAATATTGCAATCCCGTCACTCCCCTTATGATGGAAAAAAAGTGTCTATAAAAAATCTTAAAATTGGCTTAAATACATTCCAAAAGTTGGAGTCAACTAATATAATAAAAGGACCCACTAAAATTAATGATAAATCAGCCGTCCAAACTCTAAAATGAACATAAATAATCACCAAAACGTTGCAGGTCAGCCCGCTACTTAAAACAGATTGCTTCTCTCGTTTCCTGCTTAGTATCGCTCAAGGCTAAGGACTAGACTGCCTTGTTTTTGCATTCCGAAAATCCAACAGTTTCAATCTTGCTTCATGCTCCTTTTTACTTCATTCACACCATATCCAACTTCTCCTAGTACAAAAATAATAAATCAAGTAAAATTACACTTTTAAGCACAAATAACACAAAATCAACACAAATATAATAATAAAAATAAATTTGATTTGCATGTTATCAAATTTTCCCACACTTATCTCATGCTTGTCCTCAAGCATGACTTAAAACTCGAAATCTAATCCATATAGGAGATCACAACTTCACAACGAAACTCAATTCAACATATGCAAAAACCACAAACAACGCAACATCGCAATTGGATACCAAACCGTCAAAATCATCCTATCATCGTGAACTCAATCGAAAAAGGTTACACTAAGAGTTCTTACAACACTCACACACACATACGAAGTTTGAATCAACAAATGTTTTATCGAGCAATAATCAAAGCATATAAAATACATTTTCATAGCTTCAAGAAAATCAATTAATGAACAACCATAAGCTCTCCTCGCAGTTCTCTCTCCACTAATGTAGGACAAGCCTCAACCAAGGATCATTAGGTCTTTTATATGGGTTAGGCTAGGTTGATGGTTACAAAAGAAAAAGATAATGTAAGGCAAAAGAATAACAAGAAAATAAGTCTTTACATTTAACTGCAAAAGATCAATGCACTTTGTAATTACCTTCAGTGCTTAGGTGGCGATTAATGCAACTCTCAACAAAGAAATAATACTAAATTAAACATGCAGCTTTCTTTCTTTTTTTATTTTGCTGTTTTTTTATTCTTTTTCTTTTTTCTTATTTTTTTTCTTTCTTTTTTTTTCAATAAGAAACTAAAATTCACACAATTAATTACAAATCATACAAGCTATATAGGCTATTTATTCCCAAAAACTAAACTAAAAAACAAATAATATTAGCAGAAATGCATTTCACGCCAAATCTTAATAACTTACGTATGCATGCTCAACAATAATCAAAAAGACAAATTTTCTCATTCAAGGGTGGTAGGCAAAAAGGCTTTTGGGTTATATGGTTATATTATGGGCTATGAAAGAAATTAGAAGCACGCATTTAGCATACTTCGTAGGCTAAAAGGGGTTAAAAGAACGGTAATCTAAAGGTGGGAAAACATAAAAAGGATTAGTGAATCAGCCAAGGAATGCCTAGATCATTTCCAAAGTCGAGACTCACCTAGGATTTCGCCTCAAGGGAACGTAGAAGAAAGTTCTAGTGTTCAAAAGCTATCCTAATTTTTTTTTGCTTCGAAAATTGCTCTAAAAAACACGCGTCGAAAGAAACTAAGTTTTGAAAGATTAATTTTAGAATTCAAAGTATAAATAATTTAAATCGAGACACACGAGTGCAATGACGGTCAATGTCAAGTATGGTTTCCGCACACTAAGTTTTATCGCCTTAGGTTCTCACAACGGTCAAATTAAGTTCCAAAGGCAAAGTTCTCCTTTCTAGACTTCTTAAGAGTTCCAAATCATGTTTAAAGACATAAATAAAACTAATTGAGTAATCCTAAAATCAGCTCAACACATCAAACATGCTAAAATATTAGTCAAAAATTAACATGGGATAAGTGTCTAAGTAACTCAACTAATTCAGCCTAAAATTTTCAAGTTTTTATCAAAAATTAAGCATATGGCAGCAGCTCTGTGACATTCCAACCCTAAACCCTACGTCGTTCCGACGTCATTTCATGCATTTTGTGCATTTTCATTAAAATGCATCATGATATGATTTGATAATTAAATTAAACATGGAATATATGATTTCAATATGATATTATATGATTTGAATAAGAGAAACAAGTTATTTTATAGGCTCGTTTGCCGTCGAAAGACACAAACGGAGCTAATTAGGGTTTTCGGACCCGCGCGATCGGAAAATTCCGAAATCGCGTCAAATATGATTCAAATGATTTTGATATTTTGATTTATGATTATTAACATGTTTTAAAGAGTTTTGGAACCCTAAATGTGCGACGACATCGTACGGTTTTGGTTCCCTAAAAATCGTCGAGTTTCGGACTCGGTTTAGGGCACCGAGCGAACCACGACCCCTTTTCAGATTCCGATTTTTACGAAACTTTAGACACGTGTTATACTTATTATTTTGACACCAAAGATGAATTTTAAGTAGGTGTTGGCATGTTTTGTGGGCTGGTTTTGGTAAAGGAAGGATTTGGAATGAAACAAGGAAAACTTAGTGTTTAAGTAAGGTTTATGGAAAGCTAACTTGATATTTTTGTGCATAAGTACCCAAGCAGCTGTTGGTATGTTGTTGGATAGATGTAGCAGGTGCTGGAGGGGTAGATTTAAGGCTGGAACAGCAAAGGGATAAGGGTTACACGAAATAGAAAGAAGAAGAAGAAGAAGAAGAAGAAGAAGAAATGAGAGAAAAGAAAGAGAAAAGAAATAAAACCAAGTGAAACCTTCAATCCATCTATTTTAGTATGTTCCTAGGATGTTTATGAAGTGATTCAAAGTGTTAGAAAGGGTAGGGAACTGCTGGAAATCGAAGGAGAATAGAGAGAAAATTTCTAGGTACAAATTCTAGTTCTTAAGGCAGTTTTGAGGTACCAACTTTGGAGAGTTATAACTTCTATTTGGTGAAGCCTACGTGAGTTTTGGCTGTATGGGTTTGTAGATGATATGTTTTTCTAGAGATCTGTCATTTTAGTTTTCCAGAAAACCAACGGAGGTGGCCGAGAAAGTGGCTGGAAGTTGGGTTGAGAGTTAGGCAGATTTTGGAATTCTGGGTAGGCAGTGTTGAGGAGCCAACTTTGAGGACTTGTATCTTTTGATCTAGAGGGTTTTTGGGAATTTGGCTCCGATGGTTAGCTAGAGGGTGTGTAGAGGAAGAGAACGATGGTCTTAGTTGGTCGAAAATCCACCGGAGGAGGACGTACGGTCGTCGGGAAGTAGGCCTAAGAAACTGGTTTTCTTGGCAGGAAGGCAGGCGGGGCAAGCTGCTGGCACGCGGATCAAAACGACACCAAGGGCATGCGTTTTGATCCAGGCGCGGGCGCGAGGCACGCAGAGGGGGGCTGCGGGCAGGCAATACGACGCTGTTTTGCTAAAATAGCATTTCTGGTGCCTGGATTTCGGTAAACCCTGTTTTGAACCCCTAAACTTTAAATGTTTTTACATTTTAGTCCAACAGCATGAATTTTAGATTGTTTTCAATTTAGTCCAACAGAATTAAGTTTTGATTTTTGCACTTTGACCCCTGTGGTTACTGAACTCTGCAAAATTACCCTCCTAGACAGATTTTTGACTTTTGGATAATTACATTTTGATCCCTAGATTTTTAATAATTGCACTTTTGACCCGGAAACTTTTATAAATTATGTTTTAGCCCTTCCAACCTAATTTCGACGTCCTGAATCCGTTTTTGACGTCAAAAATTTATTTTGAGATCTTTTTGAGGCTGAAAATTCAGATTTAAATGTTTGGCTAAAGAATTTAAATATGAAATTGGTTTTAATTATTTGGTTGGTTTATTTAAACTTGGATTTAATTTTTATAATTATAATTATACTTAATTATAATTATTATATGGAAAATTGAGATTTATAATATGTTTAATTATGATATGAAATAAGTTTTGAATTGGAAATTTTTGGATTTAATTTTAAACAAAGATAACACGGAGATTAATTATGAAATCATGCATCATAGCATATATGGATTTCTGATTTGGTTATTTGAACATCATTGCTATGTTATGCATTATAGGCGCATCGAGTTCTCGAACGGCGCGGGGTAAGGAACCCGAGGGCCACCCGAGTTCACAGCAGTGAGGTAAGTGCTAAGCCACTTACTTATATGTGTTTGATATGAATTTTATGACATTTCCAATTATGATTTATTGAGATGTATAGTCTAGGATTGAGATCTGATCACCTATGAGATATGAATTGCTATTATATGTTTTTGGATAAACTGTTTGGACTGGTACTGAAGCCCGGTCAATTGGATATATGTGATATTTGAATTGCTATGTTTGTGGTTCCTGAGTCAGTACTGAAATCCGGCCAGTTGAGTTATGTGATCTGGTTTATATGCTATATATGTTGATGTTTACCGGTAATGAAACCCGGTTATATGATTATATGAAGCATGACGATATGATATGTATGATTTACAAGTACATGTTCACAGAACTTAAATATGGCTGTTGTGATTATCGTTGCCAGTGTTGCAGATTTCACGTTTGAGAAACTACGTTTTCCTCTATGATTTGATGGAAAGGCCTACTGGTCTAACATGTTATAGAAAGACCTACGGGTCCTATACAATGCAGAATGATCTGGTGAATACTGCATATTAAAGGTTGATCTGCGGATCCCTTTTGACCGACGATATATTTCGGTCTTACAGGTTTGCTGGCCAGCTATGGTTACTGTTATGTCGTGAAATTCCCAGGGCAACACTTGGTCGATAAATCACAACTAATGAAAAAGGAATGACATGTCATTATGCATTATAAGATATGATTTTGATATATTTGATATATATGACCTGATAATGATCATTGTTGATATGTCTGTGATAAATTGCCATATTTTTTGTTATATGATATTGTTATATTTATCATTTGCTGAGTATGCGACTCACACAAATCACACCATGTGTTTTCAGGTCTGCTGTTTGAGTGAAGTACTGAGACTTCACTGGTCTATTGCTCAGGTCGGTACAGCTGAAGCCTAGGTCTCTCTCTCTCTCTCTCACCACGTTATCTATATTTGTTGCATATAGATTTTGTTTAATGCTATGTTTGTATAGCATTATTATATGTATTGTTCTATGTATATAAGTTATAAGTTATGTATATAGAGGTTTGGGATAAACAGGTAAAGTGGCATGTAAATATGGGTTTGTGATATGCTTGATATGAGTTTTGGTTTTTACTTCTATTATACGTGCTGTTAACGTTTTGAATTGGAATTAGGTTAACATGAAGTTAAAATGTTATAAAAAAAATTGTATGTTTTATGACGTAAGGTAATAAGAGAGGACGTTACAAGCTGTAATACCTGTAGGAATACTCAAAAAAGCTTATCAAATGCCATAAATTAAAGGTGTAAAAACTTGACAATAAGGAGCTATGAGGCATAGCAATCAAACAACCAACATGGAAGCAGCTGTTAAATAACAAGAAGCTCAAAAATTAGGATCAAAATTATAGTTGCTTCATCACAAAACAGTCAAAATTCTCAGTAAAATCATTACCCATATCAAATCCCCTCCCCACACTTATATCACACATTGTCCTCAATGTGGACAAATACAATCAAACAACCAAATAAGACTCACAAGCAACGAAATTAAAAAGAGTGAGAGTAGTGGATACTGCCTTTTTTTCGCTTTGACAATTCTGTAAATAGACCTCCCCACACTTGCTTAATGAGTTGTTGCCTTACTTTCTTTAGCAGCTACTGATGTGCTGCAATGTTGTAGGTGTTGGTTTGAGAGTGGATCTAGTTCGGGCCAAATTGTTAGGTTAGGGACGAGACTGTTCATGCAATTATTTTTTTTTTTTTGAAAAATTAAGGAAAAATAAAGAAAATTCAGATAAATAAACAACTAAGCAGAAACTAAAATACTGTGTTGCCTCCCAGTGAACGCTTGATTTTAACATCCCGGTTAGACGTTTCCGAACGAGCTCATCAGCTGCACTCTCCCGATTCTTTGAGCTTCATATTGTGTGGGTTTTCAGTCTTCATTCCATGGAAAGTTGGAATTTCATGAATAAGACCCGATTTAAGCTCAAATGACACTTCTAACTCCGAATAAGTAATACACATAGGATGCTGCTTTATAGGGGCAGCCTGTAGCTCTCAAACAGTGCGGTTTTCGGCCATAACTTCCTCTTGGTCAATTTTCACTTAGATCTCTTCTTCGTCAAGACTTTCTTCTTCAATTTAGCTATAAATTCAAGTACACCAGCTGCTGGAATTTCCGGTTCAGTTAAAGTCTCCTGAACAAAAAATCGGCAAAAGTCAACATCAGGGCACCCTTGGCCACCCTTCAAGGCGCCCTTAGCTGCCCTCTAGTCGCCTCCAACCCATTTTTCACTATAAATAGCCCCATAGAGGTCCTTTTCACTCACACATTGAGCTATGTTGACAGCCGCTCTCTTCTCCCTTTTCGCTCCTTACGATTCTTTACTACTTTCTGCATTTTGCATTGCATTATTGTGCTTTCTTCCTCATTCATAGTTTAATTAAAAATCTTAAAGTCCAAAATCAAGCTGAAACTGCGAAGTGGCTGACGACTACCGTAGGTACACATTAAACCCTAATCTTTTCAATTCAAGCAAACATAGCATTCTGCATCATGTAATCACACTTTTGGCACCTAAGTGCCCATTTAATCACTTTTGGCACCCAAGTGCCCACTTAATCACTTTTTGGCACTCAAGTGCCCACTTAATCACTTTTTTTGGCACCCAAGTGCCCACTTAATCACTTTTTGGCACCCAAGTGCCCAACAAATCACCTTTTTGGCCCCAGTGCCTAATAAATCACACTTTTGGATCACAAGTGCCTATAAATCACACTTTTAGCGCCCAAGTGCCCACAAATCAGACTTTTAGCACCCAAGTGCTCACTTAATCACCTTTTGACACCCAAGTGCTCACTTAATCACCTTTTGACACCCAAGTGCCCACTTAATCACACTTTTGGCACCTACATGCCTAACAAATCACATTTTTGGCACCTAAGTGCCCACTTAATCACTTTTTGGCACCCAAGTGCCCAATAAATCACCTTTTTGGCCCTAATACCTAATAAATCACACTTTTGCACCTAAGTGCCCACAAATCACACTTTTGGCACCCAAGTGCCTAATAAATCATAATTTTGGCACCAAATGCCTAACAAATCAACCCTTTTGGTACGAAAGTACCCCTTTAATCAATCCTTTTGACACAAGCATACACACACACATGTATACATGCATTCCTTCTACACATCTTTATATAGGCTTTCTCGAACTACATTGACCTTGATCTCTTATAAAAATGAGAGTATGTAGGCATATTTTGGATCTAACCTCAAATAACAAGTCAACCCTTTTTACAAAATCTTTGTTTATATCCTGCATCACATACACAAAATAAGGTTAGTCAAGTATGCATGAAATAGTCTCCGAATCCTCCTCGCGTTCTTAAACTAATGTCTAAAATCTATTAGGCTAATTAATCTAGAAATATGTTAATTATTAAAATTGGAGTCATATAGGGTTCTTTCTTAATTTTCCCTAATAAAAAATAAATTAACAAACAATTCTGAATGAACTCGCCCCCATCCGCGAGGATGGCCGAGATGAGGGGTTCACAAGACTAATGAATTTCCGGTCATATATACAAGATTTAATACCGGCCAGCCATTTGTAATTGTTATATAGAATTTGTTACTGGCCAGCTATATGTATATGTTATATTAGATTCCTGGGGCAGTACTTGGCTCAATGGAATACAACGTAATTAAATAGAATTATGTGACATAAACATCTATATAGGTTATATGTGTTTGTTATCATGAAAGTATTTGGTATTATGTTTATATCGATTATAGTTCATAGAGTACATGAAATCGTATGACATGAACATCTGCATATTGTTATAGGAGATTATTATTATGGAATTATTTGGTATTATTGGCTAGAACGGTTACAACTCACAAAGTAAATGGAATTATAGGATATAAGCTTGCCATCAACAGATTTTGTTCATGATTTTGAATTGTGATTTCTTATTCTGTTAAAAATTGTTTAGTTTATACTTGTTGAGTATGCAACTCATCAAATTTGCAATTTTATGATTTCAGATTTTGTTTCGGCAATTAACGGCGTCAATTACCTGATTTTCTCTATACAGGGCGGTCAGCTGAAGTCTCAAGTCTCTCTCTCTCTCTCTCGCATTGCATCATATGTATAGTTGTCATATAAGTTTCATTTTGGATGCTTTGTATCCAATATCAGTATGTTTTTGGCATGTGGATTTGGTTTCAAATTAGATTTTTTGGGTATTGATATGTTATATATTTGATAATAAAAAATGGTCTATTTTAAAAGACGTATATAGGTTGTAGGTTGTTACATGATGCTCAGTTTTGGTAAGGGATGTTACACATACCTGAAGACGAGCGACGACGACTTCGAACGGCTACTTTTCCGATTTAAATTAAACCGAAAACTTAGATTTTGAATTTTTAGAAAAAACAAGTGATAAAACATTTTGGATAGTTGCCGAACTGGTCGGTCTTAAAAATTTGAGTCGCCACCCGTCGGGATACCGGTTTTTGAAAAACCAAATTAATTAAGAAAAAGTTGACTCCGTTTTTTTTTTTTTAATTAGGATAAGGCATGATCAAAACCAAAGTTCGGGTAAGAGGGTTGGGTACGTTAGCCGAAATTACATTTCGACTAACGCCCGGTTTTAAAAACCGGCCTCTCAAACCAAATTCGTTTTCCAAATTTAAGTCAAGTCAATTATTTAATTTTCGAAAACAACTAAACGATGTTCCTAAGCGGTGATTAAAAATGTTCGCACAAAACACAAAGCAGAAAGTGATTAAATTGCGGAAAAGTAAATTTGAGGAAAGTAAAACCTAAACAACTAATTACAAAACCGAATACCTATTAATTATAATCTACCCTTAATTAACCCAAATCAAACCCAAAACCCAAAAATTACAAAATTAACCATAAAATGTAAAAATTACAAAATAGTCCTCAAAATTATAAAAAATTACAAATTAGTCCAAAAAATATAAAATTCATTCATCCAAACCATAATCAAACTATATCAACAAAACCGTCATTTAAACATGTAAAACAACATTAAATGGGCAATAATTGAAAAATTACGATTTAGCCCCCAAATTTTGCAAAATTACAAAATTGCCCCAAAAATTGGAAAATAATCAAATTACCACACAAACATTCCAAACAGGCCAGACATTGCATAATTCAATCAATTTGCAGCAAATCAAAATAACACATGTCAAACTTCCAATTTGGTACCCAAAATTTCAGAGATTTACCATTCTGCCCCTACATTGCTTTTCTACTATTTTCATGCATTTTTAGAATTCCTCCCAATTGTAATTCAATCTCACATCAAACAAGCAGATTATGCCAAATGATTAACAAGTTTTTGTTAAATTGCAATTTAGGTTCCTAAATTCTCAAAAATAACAATTCTGTCTCAATTTATTCTTAATTCCAGAATTTAAACCTATTTCACTGCTCCACATCCACACAGATTGCACATCATTCAGACTACATAATTAATCTTCAGACAAGATTTGATTTCAAAATGGCAAACAATCTCATTCAACCTTATATATGATGTTTCATGCAAATGTTGCTATTCTATGTTTAACCTTTATCTGCTGAAGAAAAAATATTGAACTTAAATGCAGAAAGGATATAAGGTAAACATGTAGTTCAGAAACATTTAGGAACATCAAAACTGCTTTAATGATCAAAAGGTAATGAAATCAATAGCAGCTGAAATCATTTCTGCCATTTCCGGTTTCAGAACAATAGGCTGAATGTAATAGAACAACAACGAAACAGATGTGGATTAATTAGAGTAACAACAGCATACTATCTTGAAGCAATGAATAAATAGCTTAACTAGTTTATGACCTATTATTTGACCAGAAGATGAGCATATAGATGAAGAAGGATTTAGAATTACCAAAACTGTGTTATAACCAGATAAGCCAAAATGAAATCACAAACAATAATATCATTTTTCCTTTTCAATGA
The DNA here is from genome assembly GCA_948099555.1 of Croton setiger. Classification (NCBI taxonomy): domain Eukaryota; kingdom Viridiplantae; phylum Streptophyta; class Magnoliopsida; order Malpighiales; family Euphorbiaceae; genus Croton; species Croton setiger. Next base: position 14,631 of record CANUEY010043390.1, read on the forward strand.
TTTTCATATCTTAATCTGTTCATCCCAAGAAAAATTAATGAAGCAGCAGAATTGTTATGATGTCTCCAGCAGGCCAATGTAAATTCTCAGTGAGAAAACCTTCTATAAGGCTCAACAAATTGTAATGTAACCACATCATAATCTATACCAGCAGCAAATGCATACACCATATACATTGATTTTATGGATTCAAAACAATATTCAAAAATCAGGACTGCTTTGACAGTATGGAATGCTCAACAAAAACAACATGCACAACAGAAAATATGTAGCTGATATGAGGAAAGCTTTCTGGACATGAGCTGATGATGGCAGAAGAAGACTTTAATGTTTCAATAAAGAAGATAACCCACACAAACAGACTCAATATATCTCAACAAATATAATTTGCATAAAACTTATTTGCAACAAAAACCAAACAGGAACTCATTCCATCATTTAATCTCATATCATTTTGATTCATCAACATGCCAAAAGGACTCTAGTCTTGCAATTAAACCAAGTAAAGGAGCATTTAAATTTCATAATCCAGAACTCAGATTCAAATTCATGAAATAACAGAATAATTTCAACAGGAAGTCTTGTTTACAATCTGAATGAGACATAATATAACTATGCAAAAATCATAGCAATCGATCCACACAACAGATTTCTGAATTTCCAGAGGTAAATGTAACAAAAGATGAACATCAAGATTATCTCACATCCAAAACTCTTTTATGGCCAAAACCTAGAACTTCTAAAACTACACAGAAGCAAATATATCCTAATTACGATTTCAACATCATATATTCTAACAAAATATATTAATCAACAGAACTTGAAATCGAAAACTACCAAAACAGCAATACTAAAGCATCCATAAATTCAACATACAACATTCAACCAGAAACAAAAGGAATCAAAAAGCATTCAATCAGGCTCCCATGTAATTCCATTCATTTTGAATTAAAATAAAAAACAGAAAAGATATGAATTAAGGGTACCTCAGATTAATGCTCAGCTACAAAAATCCAGATTCCAGTTCTTAATTACAGCTCTAACGTCAGCTCCAGAAACAATTTTTTTTTACAGAAAAAGAAAGTTCTCAATCCCTTCGATTCTCACTTTCAAATTGATTTTGAAATGGGAATCGAAGTTAACTTTTACAGAATCAAAGATGATTTTGAAACGAAAAAGAAAATTCAGTTTGGGATTTCCAACAAATCTCTTTCGAAATTCTTGGACTTCCTCTTCAACTACCAGAATGGTCCCCTTTTGCTCTCGACTGTGTCTGCTTCTTTTAGACACCACCAACGGCTTCTTCATCCTTATTCGTCCAGCTGTCTCCCTCTGGATCGCTTCGTACGACCACCAACGAATTGGCTACGCTCCTCTCCACTCTCCTCTTTCTCTTTCTGTTTCTGTTAACAAACTGTTGTTATCCAATTCCCATTTCTGGTTCCTCTAAACTCTGTCTCTCACTCATCCTCTCTCACATTCACTTTTCCCTACTCAATTCCACTCCCTTCCCACAACTTCGTTTTCAATTTGGCCATCAATTGCTCCTGTACTATCTGTATCCTCAGTTTATTCAATTTCGTCCTGTAACAAAACCCTAAGCCCCAATTTCGTTCTTCGATTGCATCTTTTCCTATTTTATTTAGTTTTTCTGTTTCCATCATAATCAATACGGCGCCGTTCTTTTTTTCTGGTTTAAATCTTGAATCGAACCTATTCTGGTTCGATTCATTCTAATTTCCTTTTCTTTTACTCACCCCTGCACTTCTCAGAATTTCCATTTTCACCCCCAAAACTTTACTTCCCATTTCAATTACACCCTTCCTTCCCTTCTTTCTTTTCTAATTCGCTCCACAACTTTTATTCTTCCTCAATTTCATCCTTTTCTTCAATTTCTCACAAATCTCTCCATTTTCTCCATTTATTTTATTTTTCTTTAAAAACTAAAATTAAAAATCAATTTGAAAATTATTTATATTTTTTTTAAATCACATTTTCATTCATCATTTTTTTTTAAAATGGAAATAAAATAACAAAGCTAAAAATTAAAATTGCAACCAAATGACAATTAAATTGAAATTAAAATTTCTTTCTCTTTTCTTTTCTTTTTCTTTAAAATCAAAAATTAAAAATAAAAAGACTCAAATATATATTATTTATATTTTTTGAAGAAAAAGAATTTTTCGGAATTAAGTTGAAATCATTAAAACATCTTGAGGAAGGGGAAAAACTTAGAATATTCTGGGAACTGAGAGAACGAGAGCTGTTTTCAGAATTTCTGGAGATCTCATCGAACTGTTGGCATATTGTCATCATTGGTACTTTTTGGGGACAGAAATTAGGCGTCAACAATACCCCTCAGTTACATATGTTGAATTATTTACAAACCTTAAAATTCAAGTATTCATATATTCAATTTAAATTTGCTTTTATAATTGTCCTCTTTTAACGATTCGCACTACCGATGTTCAATCGGTTGCGACAAATAAAAACTCTATCGATCCCCTCTTATACAAGTGCCAAGGATTAAACATTCCAAAAACCTAAATTATCCATGTATTTTTCAAATAAACTTTTGTAATGTTCATGTATTCGATTTCTTAGCAAGTAAGTAATTTTTCATTAAAACAACGTTTATAATATAAGAATCATAAAACTACATCAAACTTAAAAATAATGACGTATATGATATATGATTTGGATTAGAGATGTTACATTATTATTATTAAATAAAAATATACTAAATTAATTTAATTAAATAACACAAAAACCATAAGACGTTGAAATTTTCTACAGGTCTGTGAATTTCTGCTTTCATATCCACACACGTCATAAGAAATTTGCACAGCTTGTGAAAATCATTCAAACTTTAGCTCATTTATCATAGTAAGTATTTATCTTATATTTGGTTTATATCTTAATGGGTACATTTGAAAAAATATCAAAGTTAAAATAAATTATATTATTATATTTTTTAAAAAAATATTATTCTTTATGAATATGAATTAAAATATTAATTCTTAATACAATATGATTTAAACTAAATTTATTATTATTTTATTATAATTATTTAATTATATATAATATATAAATATAATTTTATTTTCAATGACTAAATTTTATACGATGTTTTAGACAAATCTAAATGATCCATTCACACATATAAAAGATAGGTAACATTATTTATTTTAGTAATTGTAATTACTCTAATTTTTTATGAAAATATTTTAATATGTTTTTTAAAAAAATTATTAATTTTAGAAGACACCGTGTAAACATATGTCACTATAGAAAAATCATTATTGAGAGACCTTAGAGATCAATTAGGTTTTTTTTTAATTCCTTAGTTTTTTTGGATGATTATTTTTTAAATTAAATATTAATACATTCTCTAATTTGCATTAAAAAAAAAAGGAAGATTGTATGTTTTTAATACCGAAATCTATATTTAACTGATAACTTATTTAATATCAAGGTAAAAGCCATCAAATGGCTATTTTAAATATCCTTTTTAATTAAGTAATTTGAGTATAAAAATATTGTATAATTTTATATATTATTTGTCAAATCGCAGCTTTTGCCTTGTGAGTTGTGAGTTTCTTATATGATTCCTACTGGATCGCATTTCCTTTTTATAACTATTTATGTTATTATATAACATTGATGTTATTATAATGATGATGAGATATGCAAAAAAAAAATTGACATAAACCTAAATCTTTTATTTATTTATTTTTTAAAGATAACTCTTCTTTTTTTTATTATTGCCATTTTTTATATTAAGTAATCACCGCTAGACATAGCTCCATTAAATTAAATTTAATTTGATTAGAATAATAATTTTAATAATTAAAATTATATAATTTTAAAAATACATATTTTAACTTTATAACAAAAAGAAACATAACACTAACAGTGTCATACTTGTATATCTATTATATATTATGTGTGTAAGAGTGTGGTCAGCACACGACATTTATTTTATTTTCTTGCAAGCTACAAATTATTATAGATTTTCTATATCAATAATGGCAGTGATGATGTCATACTCAATTAACTCTATTATCTAATATTGATTTGCCTATCACAAATCACTTTCAATTATCAAAATGTCTTTGTTTTAACGAAAAATAAAAATGTCTAATATTTATAAAAATATTTTCTTTTTTTTTTAACACAAAGAAGTTGATATTTAGAGAAAGAAAACATGCATATGTCACGGTTCTAATATACTCCTCAAATTCCATTGTTAAGTTAAAAAAAAAATCCAAAGCAAAATCTCCTTTATATGTATAAGTAATAATTTTTTATAATATTTTATAACAATTTTGAATATTTTATTTTTAAAACTATCCAATAGCAGTTAATTTTTAAAAATTTAATAAAATTGATACAAGTTAATTGTTTTAATTATATGAAAATGGTAGACAAAATATTTATACATCTCTTTGTTTTATGTGTTAATTAAAACAAAAACTTGTTAAGTTGAAACACAAATTAATTATACTAACATTGATTGTATCGATCCTTGAAATTAAATTCTGAAAAGATCCCTTTCACACGCAATAAACTAATTTTATATATTTATTAACATACAAATGAGAACGACTCCACAAAAGAATATTTATATATATAAAAAAAAAAAAAATCAACAACATAAAAAGAAGCCTCATTCATTTCCCAACTTTCACTCAAAAAAAACAAAAACAGTAAGTTCCACTTGTACTACAAGTCATCATCTCATCTCTCTGTTTCTTCCTATTGTACACAGAGATCTAAGAATTGTTGAGAGGAGAAAGAGAAAGATGGAATGCAGAGATTTTTTGCCATTTACGGCCTTAGTAACTATGGAGTGTATAAACGTAGGATTAAATACCCTCTACAAAGCAGCCACTTTGAAAGGAATGAATCATCTTATTTTTATTGTTTATGCTTATGCTCTTGCTGCTCTTCTTCTTCTTCCTGCTCCTTTCCTCTCCCACAGGTTCTCTTCTTCTTTTACTTTTTTTTTTTTTTTTTTACTTTCATTTAATTATTAGAAACCCAATTTCATTCCTTCCTTATTATGCTTCTTCTTCAGGTCAAGAGTGCTTCCTCCATTGAATTTCTCTATTATATGTAAAATTGTCCTTCTTGGGGTTATTGGGTATGTATAATTTTGAATTTTGTGTAATTTTCTTGTTCATTTTTGAATTACTGAACTTATGATAATCAAATTGTAGGAGCTCGTCTCAGATATTAGGATATACAGGAATCAATTATAGTTCTCCAACTCTTGCTTCAGCCATTAGCAACCTCACACCAGCTTTCACTTTCATTCTTGCCATCATGTTCAGGTATTCTCACTTGTTTGTAAATTCTGTATTTTCCACTTTGATTCATGATTAATTACATGAATGCCCTCCTCTTTCTCTTATTTTTTTATCGTTCAAAAATCAACGACATGACATGTTGACAATTTGCTTTTGATGCGGTGGGATTATCAATTAATTATTTTTTACGTTTTTCTTTAATTGTTTTAATCTACTTTTTATTGTGTATGTTTCTAGAAGTGAAAATTACCTATTTTTCCTATTTCTTTAGTTTTAAAAATAAGATTTTTCTTAATTTTAATTTTATTAAACTAAAATGAGATTCTATTTTTTGTTAAATAATCTAACAAAAATATAAGTAAATAATAATTCACGGCCCCGCTGCCATTGTAGTAGTTGTTTGTTGTACCGCGTTGGTACAGATAAACCTTATTTCATTTTCAAATGTCCTTTTCTCGTTCTTAGTTGTCCATTACGACTGTATACGAGTAAAAGACAGTTACTATGGAAACCTCGAGGAAAACTGAGTTTTTGTTGGGCTCGAATAAGCAATAGTTTTAGATGGATTTTAACCCAATTGAATGAACCAACAGAGCATGGTATTCAAATCAACACGATTTAGTATGGTTCCTTTTGTTTCAATTCATTGAACTCAATTGAAATTATTGAGTGGAAAGTTTGAACCGAATGTTTTGGCACTAACAAAATGTTTGTTTGGCATGAAAAGAATGGAGAGGATTGGTGTAAGAAAAAGAAGCAGCCAAGCAAAAGTTATAGGAACAATAGTGTCGGTAGGAGGAGCATTTGTAGTCACTCTGTACAAAGGCCCTCCAATTTTTATTGTTTCGTCGTCACCGTCACCATCACCACCACCTGTTTCTCTTCATTCTTCAAACCCAACTTGGATGCTCGGCGGCCTTTTTCTCACTGCTGAATATATTCTTGTTCCTTTATGGTATATTGTTCAGGTACCACTGTCCATTTAAGAATTCTGTTTCAAAATAAAAATGCCAAACATGGTCCTAAGCTCAACTGTTACATCATGCAGACACAAATAATGAAAGAGTACCCAGCAGAGTTCACAGTAGTATTCTATTACAACCTACTAGTGAGCATCATAGCAGCAATTGTAGTTCTAATAACAGAGGGAGCCACTAGTGCTTGGATTGTGCGCCCCAGTATAGCTCTAGCCTCTGTAGCTTGCTCTGTAAGAAACCAATGCACCGTAAACGGATAAATTTTTTTCTAATGATGTCTTCTAAATTCTGATTGTCTACCTTCGTTTTTGCTAGGGTCTGTTTGGATCATGCATTAACAATACTGTTCATACATGGGCTCTCCATGTGAAGGGACCAGTGTTTGTAGCAATGTTTAAGCCACTGTCAATTGCTATTGCAGTAGCCATGGGTGCCATGTTCCTTGGTGATGCTCTCTACCTTGGAAGGTATTAATATGGCAAAAGTTTTAATTTACTTGTTTGTTTAAGAACATTCATGTCTGCATGTTCTTCATCTTATGCTATTCTGTGTTTGGCAGTCTAATTGGAGCAGCAATAATAACTATAGGATTTTATACTGTAATGTGGGGAAAATCCAAAGAAGAGTACAGTGAGGATAGTTCAGCTGGCAGCCTGGAATCTACATCCGCCCAAAAAGTCCCTCTGCTGCAGAACTACAAAGAAGAACTAGTGTAGCCCAAAAACAGCAAAGATAAATAACCACCTCGTTCTAGTAAAAATTGCACTTCTCCATTTTGACAAAACCAACCAAGATAAATTGGCAGACTAAACGCCGATTGTGCAAGTTGTTACTTGTTAGTGTCCAAACCGACAGGACATACAGCCTTGTCTGCGGTTTCGAGCAGCACGTGCTTGTATAGTAATAGTATGAAATGCTCTAGCCAGAGAAAGTTACGAGAAGAAAGCAATTGTACATACCAAATATCTATTCTTCTAAATATAGTACATAATAGCTCATGTTTCCCTACTCAACTACATAAATTGCTTCAACAGTTGGTATTTGGTGTTCGAATCATAGCATGTCAGAAATTGTAATTAGAATTCCTTGCTTGCAACTTATCGTGTCGTGTCCACATTCTAATATATATATAGAAAACTTCTTTAGTAATTCGGCTTGATCTCAGCTTATCTTCATTGTACTTGTCAATTATGAGTCAAAAGCAATAAGAATATGCAATTGCTAGGCAAAGGCATGAATAATCACAAGCTACGCAAAGAACTTTGCCCAAGAGAAACCAACAGCAGAGCAGACTAGTAATTGCAGAACAGAATTGTTTCATATATTATATGCAATATAATTCAATGAAAAGAGAACATAGAAAAGAGTAACTCCTTTTTTTTCCTTCTCCTACCAATTTAATCGCCCTGTTCAAGTTACAACTTTAAACTAGTAGCCATACCATTGGGCAATCTTACGAGCAAAACAGCAAAACATGATCCCAGTCCATTATAGGTGCAGGAAGGGCAATAGAAACATAGCCTCCTGTTCGCCAAGTTGAAAGCATAATGCTTTTACTTATGATGGTCATGCAAGTCCTACACGTTAAATGCTTCCAATAAATTGAGGAACTTTACGAAAAATTATGAACAGCAAACTGCAAAATTCAGAAACATTAATTTACATGAGAGCATACAACAAATAAAAATGAAGCAGAAAAAAATTGTTACGGTGTGCTTCCATATCTTATAGTAAACTGACAAAAAAATATTACACCCTCTATCTGACCTAAGTTTAACAGCAGGAGACCGTAACAAATATTCAAACTCTCCTAGGCCTGAGAAGACTGACTATCTATATTTGTTTCACTCAATATGAAACGTCTAAATATATGTACAATTAAAACAAAGATGCTTAGATCAAAAATCACAGAAAATTTCATACTTTGAGGCTATCATCACATTTCCACGAGGAGATGCAAAGATCCACTATATGGCAAGTAAAGCTACTGAAAAGTTCAGCACCTTGCCAAGTTACCTTTTTCTCAAGTCCTAAGATCATCTGACATAGCAGAAGGTATACAATGTGTTGCAAGGATATCCAAAGTTGCTGCCTTAGCATTGCTGGTCTGTAGGACCACTATCTGCAGAAATTGATTATGAGGTCAAAAAGCTTAATACATGAGAGAGCGGGTAAAAGAGGATTGGAGAAAGAGAGGACCTGCTGATATTCCAAGTCAAATTTTAAATAATCATCATCACAGTTCTCCACCATGTCAGCCAAGTTCTTCAGATTCTTCACAGGTTTACCGTTGAAAGCAAGAACCTAAATAATATACAGATATTTCACAATATCCACTGTGTTTCTTTTTGTAATATTACACTGTAAGTTGAGTAAAGTACCTGAGTGTTGACTATTTCTTCATATCCAATGTTAATGTCAGCTACCAAAACCTAGTGTACACATTAAAAATATAAATGTGCATTGTCATTTTCCCATATTGCAATTAAGAAATATGTCTCGAGAACTCAAGAAAACAAAAACACAAAAACTTTTTTACCCTGATAGGGTTGGTGGGTAAAGCATGGAGAGAGAGCAGGAGAGAGATAGATACCTGTGCAACAACAACAACCTGTTCATCAACAGATTGCGCCATAGCATGCAGATGCTTGTCCAATAGTTTGACTGGAGCATCAAATTCATAGTCCTTTCCATACTGGCACCAATCGATTTAAACATATGTTAGACAACTTGCATATTATTGTAGTGCTCAACAAAAGTACTGCTACAATCTTTGACATTAATAAAGGTTCATTCACTTATCTTACTGAGCGACTGATAACTAAGTTCAAAACTAATATGTCCTACTGCATTGCCTACCACTACAACTTTTAAATTATATCCAGAGCTCAATTCTTGCATATGTACAGACGAAGGGTGCAGGTTGCACTGTGCATGTGCATCATCCTTATTATGGAAACCTGAGCTCTGAATAGAGGCTCCTCCATACCATTAGTCCTGAATTTGATAGGATATGATATGCAAAAAAGTACGAGAAATTCTCGGAAAGGAAAATAGATAACATCTCACTAAGAACGGAACTATTAACTAAAACTCAACAATTAATATGGTAATTCAGGCACAACAGATTATCATTATATCCTGCAGCGCAGTTGAGAAATTCAGTGGTAAAAGGCGAAGGATGGACCGGAAGTTCTATGTTTGACCAGCAGACTATAATTTATTTGCCATGCCCAGCCCCGGTGCATAACTTCAAACAAATATATGAAACAGTTTTACCAACATGCATTGGTGATAGTTTAGAGTTTTTGAAAAACAGATATTATGTTTGAGGAATTGATCTTTCAATCCACCAGCCATATCCGTTAGCTTGTTAGCTGAAAATAATACAGTAGTCTGTCCATATGTAACTCTAAGCACACTTCAAGACAGCGAACACCATCATTGCACTAGTGTAGGATTAATCCCACGCCATTAGTGCATGCATATGAAGGAGTTCCATTGTTGATTACAACAAGTTTTCAGAAAAAACAAATTAAAATAGACAGAGAGACAATTTTAAAGTAGGAAGGAACAAACTAAAAGAATGGCAAAAGTAGCAAAAAGAAGATAATTTAATTTAGTACACACCTCTGATCGCAGATATGGAACAGATACAGCAGCAAAAACAAATCCACCAATAATGTAATAAGAAGGAGGTTTGCCCTTAATGTGTGCTGGGATCAACCGCTTATGAGCTTCAAGTTTTATGCTGAATTCAAGTATCTCTGCATTGCGAAGAACTTTAACCATAGCTTTATCACCAGTGTACTTTTGAGAAACAAGGTAACTAAAACTAATTCGCTCTCCATGCCTGAATGGAACTGCAAAAATAGTTCAATGGAAATTATTAACAAAAGGTCTCCAACATATTTCACAATCATATTGATAGAAAAAGGTCCATAAAAGCCTTCTTACATACGATCAAACATAAATGAAATTTCAAGAGGAAAAGGGAATAAGTAAATCACAGAAATGAAAACTTTCAATTTTTCTTTTTCTTTTCAAATTCCAAATGCCCTGGTGCTAAAGTAGCTTACTTTGTAACAGCAATTTAAGTGAACCAGAACAAGAACCAGTACCAAAGGTACACAGAAGGAGAGAGTAAATCACATTTCCTCCCTCTGTAATTTTTTCCTCTTCAAACACGCAAGGCCCTTCCCCATAAAATGTTAGTGGCAATCTTAAGACTTCACATCCAACTTAAACTTTCATCACATACAAATAAAAATCTAAAAAAGTAACTAATCATGGATCAACAATACATGAACTGATTAATTGACAATATAGAAGACTCTAGTCAAGGTTTTCAACATATTTCACAATCATATTGATAGAAAAAGGTCCAAAAAAGCCTTCTTACATACGATCAAACATAAATGAAATTTCAAGAGGAAAAGGGAATAAGTAAATCACAGAAATGAAAATTTTCACTTTTTCTTTTTCTTTTCAAATTCCAAATGCCCTGGTGCTAAAGTAGCTTACTTTGTAACAGCAATTTAAGTGAACCAGAACAAGAACCAGTACCAAAGGTACACAGAAGGAGACAGTAAATCACATTTCCTCCCTCTGTAATTTTTTCCTCTTCAAACACGCAAGGCCCTTCCCCATAAAATGTTAGTGGCAATCTTAAGACTTCACATCCAACTTAAACTTTCATCACATACAAATAAACATCTGAAAAAGTAACTAATCATGGATCAACAATACATGAACTGATTAATTGACAATATAGAAGACTATAGTCAAGGACAAGGACAGGAATTTAAGTTGTGGTTCAAAACTTTGAATATTTACATCAAGGACAGCAAATGATAAGAGGGAAATTAATTAATGTTGGTTCCACATCCAAACCATGGGAACTGAAGAGAATTAATCAATATTTAACATGACACTAGGATGAAATCAGAAAATTTCGGGTTTGGCTTCATTTATACATTCCATTTTCAGGGATATGGCAATCATTGTATTTATCTCAAATATATTATATCCACTAGGCTGCGGGTGATAGGAGGAGAAAAGCTACCATCTATAGTAGGATATTTTACCATTTTGTATTGATGTACCAAATAATTTACATCTAAAAAGAACAATTCAATCCTATCCAAGAAGTTTAAATGACTTTCAAAAAAATTGAATTCAACTTCCGTTAAAAGTTTATTATCCACAGCAACACTTCAATATTAGTATACTCAGGAACAATCAATTTTTTGCTTCATGTCCACCTTTGTAGTGCAATATGGTTACCAAGTATCTAATAAGCCACAGAATGACAAAAGGATAGACAGCAAGGTCAAAATTTAAGTACAAAGAAGAAAAAGGAACTGGAATTTGGATAAGAAAATAATAGATATTTTACAAGAAATTGCTTACTGGTTCCATCATTAGCAATTTTAATCCCGTCGAAACTTAGGATAATATCAGATGGCTTCAAAAGATGGGATTGCGGAGCTGTTGGTTCGATTCTTCTAATACGAACACCCTTCATATCAGGTCCCATGCCCATTGAAACCCGCAAATCAGGATTCTCCATCTTCTGCCACTCAACTCCAAGAATGGGGAAGCCTAAACACAGAGGGGAAAGGGGACAGGAGTTAAGGTAAAGGAGCAGAAAAATAAAATTGCAACATTACAAAATCAACAACTAAAGGGGAACCGCTCAAGCAAAATAGGGAAATGCAATACCTGTATAAGCTCCATTCTTTTCATAATCGAAAATAAAATGTGTTATAACTGGTGTGGGAATAACATAGCCAATATTCTCCACATCTTCGTGCTTCAAAGATTGAAACGCAATACCAACGCATTTGCCCTTCTCGTTAAAGGCAGGGCCCCCAGAATTTCCGGAGTTTATAGCTGCATCTATCTGTGCATTCAAAATTCAAAACAAAGAACAACTAATCACCAAAAGAAAACAGGACAGAACAATGGCAAGGAGAATTCTACAACCTGCAACCCCAAAAGCTCAGTTGATCCATGGACATAAGATAATATCTCTATTCGTGACACAACACCACTTGTCACAGAAATAGTGTCGCCTCCAATTGGGTAACCCACAACAGTAACAGCATCTTGAAGGGCGGGCAAATCTCCAAACTCCACAGGTGTCACCCCTTCCCAAAACTCATCATCCGTAACAGTTAACAGTGCTATACAAACACAAAATAATGATTAGAACTACATTAAATCCCCAATAGAGATGATAGCATTAAAAAGCTAACTTGAAAGTGAAAGGAAAGAAAGCCTATAAAGAATTGCATACCAATATCACATTCAGTGCCAATGGCCAAAACAGTAGCCAAATACTTGGTATCAGACCCTCTCTTCTTAAGCTTAACTTGGGTGTGATGCTCCACTGAATGCGCGTTTGTCAATACTCTTCTTCCCCCGATTATAAACCCACTACTACTCGAACTATACTGCCTTTTACGCTGCCAAGGTAATGAAAAATTAGGTTCAGTATGCACACAAAACACCTTCACCACTGCATCCATTGCCGGAACTACTTTCACAACACTCTCCCATTCCGTCGCCGCAACCACCCCTACTGTATTATTGTACCTAATTTCGCCACCGGGGGGACAGAATTCTCCGTTCTGCTCTCCCTGTCGCGTAAGCCTCCGTTCTGGTGACTTGGTTTCGGATTTTTCTGTGCGTTTTTCTTTCTTTCTGGGTCTTCCACGGCCGCAGTGTGAGGGAGGAGGGCTAGAACTAGGACTAAGAGTATCAGTGGTGGCGGGGGCGGGGGAGGAAGAGGGGAGAGTAACAGTGTCGTCATGCGGTGTGTTGGTGGTGAATTGGAAGTCCATGGTTTCTGGGGCAGGGGATTTCTTTGGCTTTCGGCCGCGTTTTCTAGGTTTGTTGTTGTCCATTTTTTCAGGTGTTGAGCTTCTGGTGTGCATGGAAGGGTTTTTGTCCGAATTCTGGATTCTCCTACAATAGGAAGGGGGAGAAATGGGGTATAAATTTTCCACATTTTCTTTTTAATTTTAGTTTTGCAAAAACAGGAGTACGCAGAATTAGAAAAGGAAAAAAAAAGTATGAAAAATGGCAATATGGAGGCTCGAACCAATAACCTCTCAATAAGATTGCATACATGTTAACCAACTGCATCAAACACTTTTATTATATTAATGTGATGTGATAAAATTTTATTAAATAATTACATATTCTTTCAATTAAGATTTTATTAAATAATTACATATTTATTTTCTTATCATCCTAGACAAGTCTGAAGGTTAGAAGAAAAAATTTAATTTTTCCGGAAAATTTAAAAAGAGTTTACAGAAAATTGAGTTTTTATTTGGAGAAATTAACAAAAATTAGAAAACTCATATTTTTTAGTTGCAGAAATTAACAAATATTAGAAAACTCATATTTCTAATTTAAGGAAATGAAATATTTATTGGAGAAAAATATCGTTGACTTTTTCCGTTGATTAACGCCGTTTTAGGACGGAAAGGCCTGAGAGTCTATTATTCTAAACGTTAGGGACCCGATGATACAATTTCCAAAAGTTAAACTTTTCTTCTAACCTTCATACTTGTCTAGGATGATAAAAAAATAAATATGTAATTATTTAATAAAATCTTAATTGAAAGAATAGATAATTGCTATAGTCATAAAAGGTGAATGGTTGTGCTTTA
>CANUEY010043406.1:0-15185 GCA_948099555.1 Croton setiger
TGTCTGCTGAATTGGTCATGATGTTTAAGCCAAATCTGTTTAGGATTAGTAAACAGAGTGCAGCCATATTTTGCATTAAAATTCTTCTGTGGTGATTTACATAGGTCCTGTTGCAGTTCATTTATGCATGTTTCTATTGCATTTCAGTTTAAATCCAAAGGCATGTGTGTAGTCTAGAATATGTTGTCATTCCATAAGCCTGCCATTGCTTCAATATTGCATTCTTGCTGGTTGTTTGTTAATTTGCTTACAATGTCATAGGTTAAGTTGTGTGAAATTGCATTGTAACAATTCTGTATGAGAGATGCATTGCTTAAAATCTGTTTGCATGTTGGAATTGAGCTGCATTTAGGGAAAACCCTTGAAAAAGAAGCATGAAAACTTAAGAAAAGTGATAAGGGGCAGTTTGGTAATTTTCATAAAATTTGGGGGGTCAAATCGTAATTTTCCAATTTATACCCTTTGGTATTATTTTGCATGGTTATATGTTTTGTTTGGTTGTTTTGGTGTAAATATTAGTTTGAATGGATGATTCACTTTATTTTGGACTTAATCGTAATTTTTCTAATTTCGTGGACCATTTCGTAATGTTACATTTTTGTGTTTAAATTGTGTAATTTTCGGGTTTTGGATTTAATTTGGGAATTAAATGGGTAGAATGTAATTATTTTTAGGAAATACTTGTAATTATTTTCTCCGGAAATCAGAGAAAGAATAATTAGTTTTAAGGGGTGTTTTATTTTCCGCACTTATTTTTCCGCAATTTACTGTTTTCTTACGTGTGTTTGTACGCGAACAATTTTAATCACCGTTAGGAACATCGCTAGTTGTTTTCTTTAAATAAAAACTTAACTTAAATTTTGGAAAATGAAATTTCGGTTTAAGAGGCCGGTAAATCCGGACGTTAGTCGAAATGAAATTTCGGCTAACGTACCTTACCCTCTTACTCAGAATTTTATGGTTTAGACTAGCTTTATCCAAAAATAAAAAAGGAGTCAATTTTTTATAAATAAAATTTGGTTTTTCTAAAAATGAAAACCGATTCTCAAAAGGGTGGCGACTCGAAAATGTTTTTCCAAAGATCGACTGGTTCGGCAAAAAAATTTGGTAACACTACCTGAAGGACTTAATTATAATTCTGCACGAATTTGGTGGTGATGCACAGATGACATAATAGTAATTCTTGAAGAACTTTGTGTCTGTAAGACAAAATTTGACTTATGTTATGTACTTGGGTTGACTTATATGTACTTGATGTGGACTTGATTGATTACATCATTTGTGGAATCAACTTGATTGAAATCTGGAGTTATTCATCACAAAGAGTTTTAAATACTTTGCTTTTGTTGTCATTACCCTGGTAGCTTGAATGCTCGACTAAAGCATATGTTCTAGATGGCCCCTAAACTCTTGCTCGAGAAGAAATTCATTCTGATTGATCTAATTGTTTTTATATCTCTAATAGCTTTACTTTGAAGTTTGACTATGTATGAACCTTGAAATTGAAATGATAACCAATTTTGAAGTTGAACTTTAAATTCTTTCACCATTTTAAGGTTGAAATATAAATCCACTTAGTAATTGTCCTTTCTATAAGGAATTTCAAGGGGATTTTCTTTGATTTGAAAGTGATTCTTGTTTGCAAGGATGGGACTTGTTGTTTATGCTATGTCTGGCGTTCGATCTTTTCCATAAGGAACTTCGAAAGTGCTTGTTCTTTTACTTGTCACCGTTCAACATATTGAAACTTATAGGTAGCTTGAGGTTGTCTTGCTTCTTCCCTGAGATGTCTCCAGTCTTGCTTGATCAATATGATGCATACAATGTGAATGAATTTTCCTTTGCCAATTTTTTCTTTTTTTTGAGAAGAAGTGCTTCAAATTGTAAAGAAAGTAAAATGAGAGTAACTAAAAACTTTGGAATTCTTTATTAAAGAAATCATAATTGAAAAGTTACATTGGAATTGAATATTATATCTGAAAAAGGCTTGAACAAAAAAGGAAGACTCAAAGGCTAGACTCTATGAGTTTTGACTTTAGACTAGGAATGGGTGGAATACAATACTTCATTGTTATCGATGCTTCGATCAGATAGACAAGACTCAGTTGCAATTGTAATTTCTAAAGATAACTCAAAAGGATTGAGAAATCATTATTCAAACTTGGTGATGTTCACTCCATGGTTGGGCAAGAATTTGGTGTTGATATTGAAAAATCTTCAATCTTTCAAAATTATTAACTTGTCATCAACGAGATCTTGGATCTTGTCCTTGAGGTTTTGGCAAGTAGCAGGCTTATAGCCATTCACTTAGTGATACTCACAAAACTCTTTAGCTTTGTAACTTCTTGGCAAGGGGTTTGGGGATAGTTTTGCTTCCAAGGATTGCAAGTAGTTAGCTTTAATAGCTTCTCGAAAGACGAGAGCTATTGGCATTCTAAGGTTGGTGTATTCCCTCTTTTACTTAAGATTGCTTATATGTGTGACTTCATTTTCATTGGCCAAGTAACTAGAGTTCTTGGTTTCATCCTCAATTTGTCCAAATTGATCAGATCCTCAACTTTTGTTCCAATCGTAATGAGTGCTTGGAACGTTGGCAAATATTATGTTTGTAACTGTTCTTGATAAACTAGCAAAACATTCTTGATGATGATGTCAATCTGTTCCTGTTCAAAGAGGTGATTGATCATTTGGGTGGCTTTTGTTCTCCACCTCGTAAGGAATGAGAAGAATGATCCATTGTGTTCTTATTTAGTGGTTTCGAGCTTTCATTGAGTTACATCAACCTCGATTTTATAGTGATATTGGGTGCTAAAAGCATTATAGATTTCCTCTCAAGTTTTGATCTTTGATCGGTCCAAACTCACAAACCATCTGAGTGTAGCACCAGTCAATGACTGTTGAAACAATTAGGAAAACAGCTCATTGTTTAGGCCGAACAGGTGTAGGGCACCCACGTACATTTTCAGATGGGTTTTAAGGTAGGTAATCCCATCAAACTTATCCAGGCGGACAGGTGGCGAATGGCGTCTGCAGAGAAGTCGACGGATAGGTCCACCAGAACAACAACGGACAGGGCCGCAAGGGACATAGTGGACTAAGTTGTCGGGTAGCCGACGGACAGAGCCACCTAGTGGCTAGTAAACAGGTCTTTGACAGACGCCTTTTCAGACTTTTTTCGGTTTTTTGGCTTTTTCAGGCATTCCGGAACTCCGACGAAGATTTTGAAATCATTCTGTGATCAACATAAAATTCCACACATTTCTAGTACCATATTGATATATTTCCGGACCAAAATGAAAATGATTCACTACCCAAAAGGCCCAATTTGAAGGCGTCTGCAGTAATGATCTGTAGTTTTGAGCCCCTTAAACGAGAGATTTTGCTCTACGAACTTTGCAACACAGCCTATGTCCCCTATTGCATTTTTCAAAGTTTTCTGTCTCAAAATTTTATTCTCAGAAAGTTATTGTGAGCCTTAAATGGACACCATATGGGAAATTGGTCGAAATTTGAGTATTAACAATTACTGGTAGCCAAACTCTCATGCATAAGCAAAATATTCACAACTCTCATGACAACCAATCTAGCTTTAGGTATTTGGACTTAATGTTTACTTAATTCTAAAGTTGAACCTTTGATCAAGACAGGTTTTTCGTCGCTCTTATTACCAAGACAAGGAACATTCTTTCTTAATCTTGTTTTTCAGTTCAATTATTTTCATTTGCTTTTTGCAATCAATCTATCTTAATAATCACTTGGTAATCAAACTTTTTCTGACGTTAACGGCCTGAAGTAAGAAGGCTTGATTTCTATTACAAATGAATATATAGTCCAAGGCAGACCTAAAGACACCTAAAAATTTAAGTGAGGATGGGCACATATAATTTATTAAATTATTAAAATTATAAAATGTATTTGAAATATATTTCAATTATTTTTTTTATAAACAATATATTTCAATTAGTTACTTTAGTTTTGATTTCATATATCAGTAATAACTATAGTAACTTTCGATAGTAAAATTATAGTTTTTTAGTAAAATTTAAGATTGTCTATTATTTTGTTAACTTATTAAAATATTATAATAAAAAATAAAGTAAATATATTAATTAAAAAATTGATGAGAAAAGTTGACAAAAAAATTCTATAAATATAAGAATAAAATGTTAAAAGTACGTTTATTCAATTTTTATTATTTATATTAATTAAGAAAAAAATTAAGCAAGTAGGAATAATTAAGCAAGTCTACTTTTCTATGTAAGTCTTGTTTTCTTTAAAAATCAGGATTTTTATTTTTGGTAAGAACCGAATTTTATGATAGATAAATGTATGAAGAATTACGAAATTTCAAGCAAATTATGCTTGTCATTATATGGGTTTTCTTTTCTTTGTAAGAATATGGAGTCGGCTAGAATCCAACATATGGCTTTTCAAAAATATGTGTCAATTATGGTAAAAACTTTTCAGGACAGAATATTAGATATGACTTTTGCACCGAAGCATACAGGAGGACTGAGTGCAAACGTAAGAACTTGATAACTTCCATTGTGTCAATGCTATGTGTGTTTATATTATACAGAACCAAAAAATGGAAAAGCAGACAAATAATTTTAATTTTATGTTAAAAGTGTTTTTGTTGTTAATAATTGAATTAATTTAGTGAACTGAATTTCTTTCTTAAGTAATTTCATTGAATGTACTCGAAAACGTTGTTTCCTGCTCTTCCAACTAAGGCGTAGAATTGTGGGATTACGAACATTTCTCCTTTAACTCTTTCGTTCACGGTGCTACCAAGAGAAAGGTAGACTAAATATAATTGGGAAATATACAATTTTATCCCTATCTAAATGAACCTACCTTTATTGCTAATTATGAAAATCTAACAAAAGAAATCTAATTTCCAAATTATTTGGTGTCCATTTCTAGTCCCTTTCGCAAACGTTTGCCTTTTGATCTATTCGAAGAAATTTTTACGACTTTTTTTTTTTCTTTAGTTTTTTCCTATTTTAAAATAAAGGCTAATGTACCGACTCAAATACCAAATTTCATTAGGGTGTTTTTGGGTTTGCATTCAGAGGATAAAAAGCAAATTAGAGATTATGAAAACCTAATCAGATGCAACTATTAGCATTGAAGAAAGTCCGAAGTGACATGAAAAAAACAAAAACTAGAAAAGTTTTATTCAAGTATCCACTAGGTGAAAAGCATTAGAAAGACATTTTCATCTAAAACTCCACATTACCATTACCATTAGGGATATCTGAAGTAGTGGATTGAGCTGTTGTTGGTGATGCAAGACCTGCGATTGCCCTGTAGTAGGATCCTGGAGAAGGTGGACTTCTTGGTGATAAGTTGACAAATTCCAGAGCTTGTTGTCTAAGTTCAGCTGGATAATCAGCAACACACCCTATTCTCGGACCAGCACCAGTTGACCACTTGCGTGACAGTTGATGCCCCAGTTGGTATGATTTTGCTGCCTTCTTAGAATTGATTCTTTGCAATATAGTGTCCTTCGGGACATCAGCTCTTGGACTTTGAAGACCCCCAGATAATGTCCTTTTGTATTCACCTCTTGTCTCACTCTTTGCGACTTCAGATGGTTCTAGTGTAGAATCCTTCTCTTCCATGTACTTCTCATGTTTGAGAGCTTCCAATATGCTTGAAATATCAAGTTTCATTTCAAGGGCATCGGATTTTCCATCCTCATAGATATCAGAATCTTCATTGGCCTTATTTATCTGAAAATATCAGATAGAACTATCACAAAAATGTTGCAATACTATCCGTAAGATGAGTAATTAAGCTACTATTAAGAAAATGCAGCCCAGATAAAATTGAAAAGTTTGTAGTTTGGGCTCCACAATAGCTACCATGATTTGACCAATAACTTCTTAAGAGCAAATTGTAATGGATTTTACCAGACAAAATTCAGTTATTTTACTCATCCTTGTTTCTGACACTATATAGTGAGAGATGATTACCTGGACTTCATTGAGGTTCACACCATTATCCCGAAGAAAGGACAAGAAGCCATCAAAGCTATCTTCTGTAGGCCGGTAATGTCCACTATATGGTGAAATGGACTGCAACATCAAATTAACATTATCAGAAAAATTCAAATCATAACAATCAGATACATTTCTGAATTGCCATTAAAAGTGCAATTAGATGGGAAAATGTGACATACACATCAATATCATCCAAGCGCATAGCAAGTTATGAAATGAATATGTTCCTAAAATCATCTTGTCCACTTTTAAAGGGCCTATAATAAATATGGTGATTTTTTTTAAGTAGGATAGAACATTATGTATATGATTATTTTGTTGCACCCATTTGGCAATCATCTTTGTCATTAACCAAAGTACAGGAGTTAACAGCCTACAAATGTGTGTGCATCATTTTTGCTACACCGGGTGCTGAGCCAATACAAAAAACATAAGATACTAGAGGGAAACTACCAACAGATTCTAATCAATAGTCATGAATTTTGGATTTATCATCAACTCCATAAAGATTCACTTGTCATTCAAGAAATCAAATTCATTGAGTTGGTCTAAATTCAAAAATTGATTCATGACAGGCCATTTTTTCAAATCACAAACAGAAGGATTCACTTCAAATTCTGGAACTTATGTTTTAACAAATTCCATAATCATGTGGGTACAACCACATTTTGTACCATTGATAATTCCTGAGAACACGTACCTTAAGGATTCCATTATCTACCACAAGTCTTCCAGCAGCTAGTGTGGCACCACCAGCCAAAAAGCTCGAATGATGAAAAAATCCTTTCTTTTTCTGGAATGGACTATGTATAAATTCCAATTTTCATGAACAAAATAAACATGGAGAAAATTATATACCAAACAAAATTGTAATCATGTTTCCAATTAACCTCTGAATTACCTGACCAGCATACAGCTTCTTAAAGGTGCTCATAACAAATATCCACTTAGCTCCTTTTGAACCTTCAGTCGTATCAAGGAAATTTCCAGTTTGTTTGTGTGTAATTTTTCCTTCAACAATAATGTACTCATAGTGTTCTCTCTCATGCTATATTTATTTATCAAGTGGAAACAAAGCAAAAGCAACATATCATTATCTAGAATTACCAATCTGTTGATAACTAATGCATGGCCATACTTACCGGCCCTAAATACTTGATGCATTGCTGTCGAAGCTTTGATCTCGGACATTCCTTCAGATCAAGCTCTTTTCCATCTCCTACATCCAACCTACAGAGCATAATGTGAACAAACATTTACAAAAACTACAGTTAGCCAATAAAATAAGTCACAGTTATTCATCTAGATTTTTTAATATAACAATAAAGGAAAAATCATAGAAGACATTGACTTTATAAAGGAAAAGAAAAATGGAAAATGAATTTATGAAGGAAAAATTTGTCTACCAGTAAAAGAAAGGTTGACCAGAATTTGTCTTACACCACTCTTCATAATACAAATGCAAGCTATGCCCATAACGATGCCTTGGATCAATCTAAGCAACACATATCAAGGAGAAATGAATTCAAAAATATATATATATAAATATATGGCATATTAAGCTCTATAAAACTTGTTAGAAACTTGTATTGGGGAACTGAAAACGATGGCTTAAATAAGAGAAAGGGGATTACGGCTTCTATCCAATGTTGAAAAGCCAATTTTTGCGCTTTGGCGTCTTTGGATAATCCCTTTCCCACCTGCCAAAAACAAATCCCAAGTTTTCCTTTTCATTAATAGTACATTCTTCCTACAATCAATTAAAAATTCTTCAAAATTTAAGAAAAGACAAAAAATCAGTGATCACAAATTCAACCCAAGTCTTGTCTATTTTTCTTCATACAGAAAGAAATAGAAAAAAAAATATTATGAATTAGAATTGTGTACTGATCTGAACTGACCTTAGAAGCATTTAAAGTAATACGATGCCATCGAGAAGCTACAGGTTCTGATTTCAACAATTTAAAGTAATAAGTTGTACTGTGATTCAATCTTGCATAGTCTATAGCTTGCCACCTTTAAATTTACAAACACACCACAAACAAACAAACAAAAAGCTGATACTGATTAATCATCTTTTATAAAAAGCAAGGTAAAGATGAAAAACAAAAGACAGGATAAAAAGGTAGTGGTGGACCTACCAGAGTTCTTCAGCCACGACGGCAGAGTCAGCCAACCTACGCCGAGTACGATAACTCCGGTACACCTTCTGCACCTTCAAAGCCGCACTGCCTTCTTGTTCTTGGTCATTCAGCACCGGCGGCGAATTCTGGTCAATGAACGGCGGCATTTGGAATGGATTTCCGTTACCGGAGTTGAAAATGTTAGTGGAAGAGACGGCATGGGGTTGGAAATCTGCAGAAGTGTCCATATTATCGTGGGAGTAAGTGAAAGGAGCTAAAGATTGGGTGTCGAGTCTCTCCACTTCCATATTCTCTCCCTCTGTAGAAATTATTAAAACCTCGTCAAGAAGAAAGAGGTTGTTGTTGGACCTTAATTAATGAATATTTTAAAGATTAGGAAAAGTTTTGCGTACGGTGAGAAACCGGAGGTACACAGAAGAGTGAATATGTGATCAGATAATTTTAAACAGAACAGAGTGACACGGTTTCAAACCTTCTCTCGGAGGAAGGGAAGTACGGAACTTATATTATGCATATTTTCTTTTGATATTGTC
Source organism: Croton setiger (assembly GCA_948099555.1). NCBI lineage: Eukaryota > Viridiplantae > Streptophyta > Magnoliopsida > Malpighiales > Euphorbiaceae > Croton > Croton setiger. Next base: position 8,686 of record CANUEY010043406.1, read on the forward strand.
ACGCGCTCTTTTTGGTGATGAAATACACGTGCCTTTAGTCTCATAATGTGAACTCAAAAATTTTCCTTTTTGACGGGTTGTTTAATTAAAAAGAGTAGATAGATGGTTTGAGGAATAAATTACTCTCTTTTTTGCCTCCCAGTTGGAGGGTGGGTGGTTGGATTTGAATTGGAAATTTGTTATAATCCATTAATCACTATATTTTCTTCATTTCTAAATTTTAATTTTTATTGTATGTAAATGAAAATAATTTTTACTGTATGCAGGGTTTTTGAAAAAAAAAAAAAAGTTATAATATAAAACTATTTTTAAAGATGAGTTAGTTTTAAAACTATTTACTAGAGAGATATGGTATGAGATTTTGTAAGCATATGTCTTTTACAAGTAAAATCCTTTTTTAGAAAGCAATAAATTAAAATTCTTTTTCTGAGGGTGAGTTGAATTTTTATTTTAGAATTCTGAATATTTATTTTAGAATTGAAATAAAGTGAAATTTTTATATTTGAGTTGAAATAAAGTGAAAATCGATTAATTAAAATGAAATTTGGTAAAAAAAATAAAAGAATCTAAAAAAATTAATAAAAGTAATTCTGTGTTTTTGAGAAATGATATTTAAAATTTACACTAAATCTATCTATGAAAGAGATGGATTCAGTAAGGAAAACTTTACACCAAATCCACTCGTGGGAAAGGAGAATTTGGTCTATGTCAAACAATCCAATTTATATTTTTACATGTGAATGTATTAAATATTTGTTAAAATTAATTCAAAAGTTAATTCTAATATTAGCTAAATATGTAATTTATTATATTTATTTATTTAATATTTGAATAAATAAAATATAATAATTAATTATATATATATATTAGTTTTAGATTTGGATTTATACGCATTCCGCTAGGAAAAGAGATTGACGTAATTTTTAAAATAGAAAAGTGAGAGAGCTATCATTCAAAACTTTTTTGCTTCTCACCCTCAAATATTAGATTTAAGTTCTTCTGTGTACATATCGCTAGAGACCGTGTGCTTGGACGGTTTGTGATTTGCGACAACACAACTTTAATAGTGTTCAACTAATTACTGCGAATAATTAATAAGATATTACTAATCTTTAGTTTTATTGCTTTTATCGTTTAAAACTATGATCTCGTTGAGAATAATAAATTTATTATTCGTTCTTATTATTCATTTCCATTGCATATCGATGTGATCAATTTCCCAACAGTAATATCAAAACCATGTTTTAAATGATTAAAGTGTAAAATTGATATTTATTATTGGAACTAATTTTGTTGATATTTTATGTGTTGATTTTGTTATTCTCTTCGAATAGTGTTTTTGATTTCTGATTTGTGAAATCGGATTTTGGGTATTCCGTTTAATGTAATTAAATTTAATTTAATTAATTACAATTTTAAAAATAGTCTAGGATTTTGTTCACAATGAACACGAAGAATAGCTAGGTTGCTACGTTGTTTTGTTTTGCTGGATTATTGCCACTACAGGTGGGATTTTGATTTATTGCTTGTTGTCTTTCGCTCACCTCTGACAAGGATCGTTCGTTGCGATAGGATTGTGGTGATTTAATGGAAAAAGGAGAGGGATCAATTTACGAAAATCAATTAGAGGACTCGATCCTCTTCCTCTCTCCTTTTGTCTTCTCCGGCTGCAGTGAGGAATGGTGTGTGACTGGTTCTCATCGTCGCTTGTGTTTCTTTATGGTGATTTGAAGATTGGCGGAGGATGGGTGTATGGTTACTGTTTTTCGAAATAGAGAAGAGAAAGTTTTCTTCCTTGCAATTTTTAGGCGACCAAGTGTTAATCGGAGATGGAGTACAAACCTAGTGGAAGCGCAAAGGTTACGCGATCACCAGCTTCCTCTGTTAATAACGGCGGAGCTCAATTTTCAATCTGGCGGGCTGCTGTTCATAGGAGGCGGCGGCTACGGTATCTAGTGGGAGAAGATGAAGCTTATGGGATATTTTTGAAGTAGTACCTGAAGTTTTATTACCTTTACAATTAGGTCCTTTAGAGGTAAGGCTGAGCAAACGACAGTTTTTACCGAAAACGAACCGAAAAACTGAAAAATTTCGGTTTGGTTAACCGAATTTTAGAGCATTTTCGGTTTTTCGATTCGGTTAACCAAACAATTCGATTCGGTTTTCGGTTAATATGTTTGAAAATTTTAGTTTTTTCGGTTAACCGAAAAACTGAACACACCTTATTATACTACGTTGTTTTGCTACTTCCTTACCTTTATAACTTCTTCATTTAGGTTTTTATTCACGCTGCCTCTTCCACTTCTTCATTTGCTTTCTCTCTTCTCTTTAGTTCAATCTTCTTCTTCTCATCTCTTCTCTTCTCCCTTCTCTCTCACTTTCAGCCGCACCGCCGCAACCCAGACTCACCCTCACCTGACCTAAGCCACCGCTGCTCCGCTCAACCACAGCCAGTTAGCCCTACCACCAACCTGCCACGTTGGACCTCTTCTCTTCTCCTCCCCCTATCTATCGCGCCAGATCTCTTCTATTCTCTCCCTCTCTCTTCTATTATTAGCTTAATGATGAGGTAATCACTTGGGTTCGTAACTAGGGTTTTCTGTTGTGTTAGTCATTTGGTTTCGTAACTCAAGCAAATAAAGGAAAAAGATTTTTTTTTCTAGGATAGTTAATTTCTCTCTAAAATAGTTAATTTCTTTATGTCTGGGTTTGTTTAACCTATTTATGTTTTGTTCTTCTACTCTTTGGTTGTGTATTAGTGTAATACAGTATTAGCATCAGTACCTGTTTGGTTTTGCGCAATTTGTTTTCTGCAAAATTTGTGAACTTATGGCTTAAAAACTGAGCATTTTCTACAGATTAGTTGTTTACAGTGTTAGTATCGACTGACATTGCTACAAACGTTCAGTTCTCAAATTCAAGTTAATAGTTCGGTTTTTTCGGTTAATCAGAAAAATTTTCGATTTCAGTATCGGTTAGCGTTTTAGAGAGCTCGGTTAACCAAAAACCGAAAATTTCGATTCAGTCTCGGTTAACCGAATGCTCTACCCTATTTAGAGGGTTAAAATATAAATAATATGAATATTTAAAGTCTAATTGCAATTGCGAACAATTTTTAATTAAAAGTGCTTTTTTATAAGACCTAAAATTATTTATTAAAGGTTTCTAAAAATTAATTTTAAAATTTTTTTAATTTGATTAAAATAATAAATTAAGAGAGTTTAATTTGTTATTAAATTATTTTATAAATTAAATCATAATTTGATTATGAGATTACGTAAGTTGGTGATTTATTTTGATAGTTATAATTTGAATACAATTAATACATTTATTTTATAAATAATTTAATAAATTCTATAATCAATTTTAAGAAATTTTAAAATTAATTTTGGAATATTTAATTTGATTAGAAGGAGAAATTAAATGAGCTTTATTTTGTTATTAAATTATTTTATAAATTGAACCCAAATAACTTTAGGAGATAAGTTAAATTGTTTAATTTATTTTATTAGTTCTAATTTAATTAGAATTAATATATTCAGTTTATAATAATTTAATAAATTAGTAGATTTTAATAGTTATTTTAGAATCTATTCTAATTTGATTAGAAATTAAATTAAAAAATTTTAATTTGCTTTAACATTATTTGATAAATTAATTGCTATTTGGACTAAGGTTTAAATTTAAGTGTTAATTTATAATTATTTGTACTAATATAATTAGAATTAATAATATTGATTTATAAATATTTTATAAATTGTTAAATTGTTTTCAAATGAAGTTTTTATTTTGACTAAAAGTAAATTAAATTTAAATAATTTTATAATTTAGTTTCTAATTCGATTAATAAATAAATTAAATTAGTTTAATTTACTATTTGACCTTCTAGCACCTTTTATGGCTCAAAGGAACTATTTTAGATATGTCCATAATCATCTATTAGTGTTGGTGCTCTAAGCCATTTAATTGGACATTTATGTTATTTATTTTTATTAATAATAAAGAAGTTTTATTATCATTATTGTTTGTTTGCATGTTATACATTAATGATATATATATCCTTGATTTATTATTGCTATAGAGATAATAATAATTTATAACTAACATGAATATTTATTTGATAATCATAAGATGATTACGTGTATAGTGATATAAATCAATTTCATGGATACTTATTAGAGAATAGAGTATTGAATAGACCCATCTTGAGATCACTACATGGGTTAGCATTACAAGTGAATCTCATGATAGTTATGAATTAATCTTTTGACTTGAGATTGTCATAGTTTCCAACATGAGGACTGTTATGTTTTGACATAATCAAACGTTATCCGCAACTGGATAATTATAAAAGTTATGATCAAACATGATAGAAATCATGTAGAGGATATTGAGTAATCAAGATAGAATTTGTCCCTCTCTATGAGAGAGATATCTTCTGGGGCTCTCGATGAGTGTAACTATGAAATGCATGACCTTGCTCAAATGAATTAATAGTGTGATCAATCTCGTTTGTTTTATTAGTCTACTTAGAGAATCGAGTAATCATAAGTTTGGATAATATAAGTATGACACTGACCATGATTTATGTTCAAATTAGATATCATGTGACAAAAAGATTAATGCATGTACTATTATTAGGCTTAATTGGACAAACCAAAGTTATATTAATTGGGTAGTTAATGCCTTGTTAGAGGCCAGTTATGAATTGTAGGCATGATAGAGATTGAACCTACAGCCAATTAATATGAGTCTATCGGGTTACATACAAGAATGCGTTTATAATAATAATAATAATATGAGCATATTGGGTCACACACAAGAATAGTTGAATCGAACCAGAATTAGTTTGATTCAAATCTTATTCCTCGTGGATTGAGCAGCCAAAAACGCAGAATTTAAGCAAAAACGACGCCGAATTGACCAAGGGAAAAACAAAAAAAAAATGAAACAGAAAGAAAGCAAAGTTGAGACTGAAAACGTGAAAGACAGAGGAAGAAAGGGAAAGAGAGTGTAACAGAAAGGAGAGAGAGAGAGAGAGAAGAAAAGTAGATGGGTTGATGAGCGTAATAGGATAAAGGATAAGGACGAGGGAGAACAATGACTACTTCGAAAAAGGGGGAAGAGTCCGCAGCTGGATGGACCAGACGAGGCAGAAGAGGAGTGTGGAGAATTGGCTTTTTAGAGGCTATAAAGGCAGAAACGATTTAGAAGAGAGGGAATCGAAAGAGCTTTCTAGAAAATAGGACAGAATTGAGAGAGAAGAATAGTAAGCTTTCAAAACAAAATTTAGCGTTTTCATATTTTAGGGATTTTTGTTCTCCTTTGAAATTAAAATTTCTAAGAAGTTGAGATTTGATTGTGTAACACCTCTAACTATATTCCTATGTCATAAAACAGGCCATTTTTTTTAACGTACTTCCATTTTTATCTTTCCAATCATAGATATATTATATATATACCAATCACATTTTTAGCATGTTAATATAAAACATCTTTTTCACTTAAACCTAATAAGGTTTATTCGGCCATTCATAGCACTATAAACATTTATAGTCATAACATACATTTTTCATATATCAACATATGGAAATAACATTAGTTATTCCAAAAGCTATAAACATAGCACCATTTATTTACATGCCCAAAAACTGCAAAAAATTATGCTTACAAAACAAAGTATAAACACACTATATGCAACATATACAATATGGACTGTGAGAGGAGAGAGGCCTAGATTCCTGCTGGACTGACCTGTGCATAGGCGAGTGAAGCCTCAGTACCTCACTCTGATTGCAGACCTGAAACATATATTGCGATTTTGATGAGTCGCATACTCAATAAATGTAAACCACATTTAAACAATAATCACAAATAAGGCAATAATAAGATATAAAACATAACATTAATTTATAACCATAAAACCTATTTCATCATAATAGCATCTTTGTCAAATTTCCATCTCTGAGATAACCATCTCTATTATATAACCTCCACCTATACTGTTATATAATCCATATTTCCAATGTATCACACTTTACCATATAAACACTTTCAACATAATAACACCTCCATATACAATAAGTGCTATATGTCATATTTTTTCCTTTTTTATTAAATGGTTGTGATTAACGACTCAGTGATCTGCCCCGGGAATTTCACCTATCAAAACACGGGCTGGACCAGCAGATGAGGGGACCCGGAATGCCATAAGTCATACCACTCAACAAATCAATAGGAGGAAGACCGGAATTAACCATCGGTCAAACCTCTCTCTGTAACAATATGAGGAAGACCGGAATTAATCATCGGTCAAACCTCTCACTAGATCCGAAGATCACACTGGATATAAGACCCGCAGGTCTTTCTATATCAAATAAGCCCGTAGGCTTTTCGGTAAAAACCCGTAGGAATTTACCAGGTGAAATTGCATACACTAGCCTCGGAAATCACAACACCTGTAATTATATCCTGTGAAATGCATTTATGCAATATGTACA
>CANUEY010043408.1:0-67028 GCA_948099555.1 Croton setiger
GTGAAAAAGAAAAAGATACATACAATGAATGAACAAAGATAAAGAGAAAGAAAGAACGTGATGTGGGTCATTCTTGCTAAAGTTTCTTAAATGAGAGGTTGTGAGGAATCTGTGCTGTGGTCATAATTTGGTGCAAAAGCTCCAACAAGCCATAAAAGAAGACAATCAAGTTCTTTTACAATGGGGGTTTATGTCCCTTCTAATTACTCATTCATATAGACCATCCATTTTCACCAACTAATGATGTTTCTTTAAGAATATGGTATTACAAGTGAATGAAAAGTGAAATCTCATTCGCATATTTGCTAAACTAGAGTGCGTTGGCAAAACTAACTTGAGTGATGATTAGCTGTTTAAATAACTAATTAATGGCCGTTTGTAATAATTGTTTACAAAAACACTATAACTAAAAGTAAAAGTTACAAGATTAAAGTGTACTTAAAGAACTAAAATTCATTCTAAAACTACATTACTGAAATTGCAAAAATATCTTTTTAACATATTCACCCATTAAATGATAAAAGTAACTTAAAACTACTGCCTAAGCTTAAGCGAACTTACCTTCTTTATATATATATATATATATATATATATATATATATATATATAATCATCAACACATAATTAATTATATCATTCAATGTGAAATTTACTTCCCAACAAAACAAAATTTGAGGACTAAGTGCTTATAATATTCAGTGTGAAATTCAATTTCCAACAAACACAAAATCCTATATATTCATTTGGGTCACATCTTAAGCATCAATTGCAATATGGTCCATATGATGTGGTCACCAAAAAACAAAAAAAAATTGGGTGAACCACTACTTACCACCATATTCTAGGCTTGCTTGCTTACTCATTATCACAAAGGAATAAGAAATTAGAGGACAAGGAATTAACAAAGCAATGTTAATTAAAGAGAAAAGTAACATGGAATCCAATGCTATTGTTTTGAATAATGAAGTACAGGATTCTAGATTCTTTAATTCCTGCACTAACTTATCCTAACCTATGTGGGGAAATTGGGAATCTATCACTGAAAGTTGTCAAGAAGGAAGTTTCTAGCTTTATATTGACAAGAACCACTAGCTTCTCTTAAACTACTGTAAGATTAAACTAACTATCGACACTTTTAATTAGTCTTCTTAATTACTTTTTCTAAGTTTAATCTGCATTGTTATTGAAGCTGGCTCATTCTATTTATGAGAAGCCAGATACTTAAATTACAATCTTGGTTTTTTCAAAAAAAAAAAAAAAATTGTTTTTTAAGGGATATCAGATGCTTCTAAAGGTGTCCTATTCCTAAAATTGTTTCCTTTGGTTGCTGATTTAAGAAATTCAAATGTCAATATATATACATATATTACTGCTTTAGCCTACATACCAAATTTTGCACTGAATACAAATCAGTAACAAATCGAGCAGCTGCAAAACGTGTGTAGAATTCTATCAAATTTGATGATAAAAATTAGCGTATTAAACTTGTGCTCTAGTATGCTTGAACATACAACATAAATGTATAAGCAGAAGCAAAAGGGTTGCATAAAAATTACTTGTTCTAATATCGTATAATGTCTTTTTTGGTCATGTAATTATCAAATGAAACAGCCAAACCAACAAAAAAGCTTAGGTGGGGAAATGTAACTCAAAGAATTCCCTTTTGTTAGAGAACTTTGAAGTAAAGAAAAGAATATCAATTAGCATTAATCTAAGCAGCATAATGCCTACAACCTTCGTATGAAATTCAGAACGGTATGAAGGTCTGTATTAGATTTACAGACCTTCATACTGAACTAAGAATCTCGTGAAAGAAATAAAAAAGAAAACAGAAGAATGTGTAATTTGCAGATTGATCCTAGCAACTTACACTTTCTAATCAAGTTTATGCTCCAAAGAAAGAATAGTATTAACACTGAACATAAAGATATCAAGGAAAATGCTACAATTACAAAGCAAACAAGATGCCATGATTTGAATTACAGGACTCCCATACATCAAAATTCCCCACAATCATTAGTTCATATAATTCAGTCTGTTCATCAGCCTCTCCCTCTCTCTCAATCCCATGTAGTTTGTGCATCAATTGCAGGAATAACATCATCAAAGGGACAAAAAAAGAAAACTAAAAAATAAACATAAAATGAACAGAGAGCTGTTATCTATAGATAAACAGAGTGAAAATCAGTAAGGGGTGTAGTAGTACCCAGGCGGCGGCCCCATTCCATTGACCGGTGGCATTCCATAAGACATCATCGGCATAGGCCCTGGAGCTGCGGTATAGTATCCGTTACCATTGATCTTGGCCAAACTAGATTGACCTTGCATTCCATCCCTTGCATATTGATTCCATACTTGCTGCTCCTGGACAAGCAAGTGTTGTTTTTGCTCCATATCAGCCATTTGCACATATGAAGGAGGCGGAACGGTCAAAGAAGCCGCAAAAGGATCTTGGTTAACAGCCTGAACTGTTCCATCTGGGGCCGGGAGAGCCAAAACAGGTGTTGCGCTCTTCCCTGCTGCTGGCAATGCCACACTACTAGCACTACCTCCACTCAATTGTGAAGAACTAACATGTTGCCTCACCATTCCTTGATCATACATGCCATTTAACAACAGTGGATCAAGCCCACCACCCATTGCTACCTTTTGTTTAGACAAATTGCTTGCTGTCTCAACCAGTGCCAATTCCCAATCTGCCTTGCATGGTTCAGCAGCCGGATTCTGCCAAGCTGAAGTCACTTGAGGTTCCCCATTAGAGGGGAATGCTTCCCATGACCCATTACCATTATTAGCAGGTGGCCCAGCAAACAAAGCCAATGCAAATCTATTTCCCTGATCATCTGCAGATTCACCTTCATCCCTCAAGTTCACCAAATCTTCAGTATACTGGGGTTGCTGAGGTTTAGGCTCTGGTTCTGGAGGTGGGGGAGGAGGAGGAGTATAGTTCTCGGGTGCAGGCAATGCCTTAATTTCATTCATATCAGGTTCATGTTCTTCCTCTTGAGTCACAGGAGGAGCCTCCTCTTTCCTCTCAGGACTCTTGGGCCTCTTAGCTCTATCCCTCACAAACTCCTCCAAAGTTTCTAACAATTTACTAGTAATCTTCTGTACATCAGGATACTCTGAGGATCTAGCCACACCAGTATCCTTACACCAATTATAGAACACAATCAACTCATCAATCTGTTTCGCTGCGCTAGCATAAGCATCAAAAGCTTTCACACAATCTGGATACTCCATGTCAAAGAATTTGTCCAACAAAACAGCCAAAACTTCGCATATGTCTGCATACAATTGAAAACTCTCCCTCACAACTGGATAAAGCGCAATTAGTATCATCCTGCTGTTCTTGGCTAATCCGGTAGGCCGGCAAGACAAGAACCTATCCAATAACCTCTGCAAATGAGCCATTTTCCCAAAAATTCTCTCAGGCGTCATTTCCCTCAATGGAGTAACAGCTTTTCTCTCTTCTTTTTCTCTTCCATCTCTTCCGACAGCTTCACTCATGTCTCCGAAAGACCTCGTCCTTCTAGGAGGCATTCCATAACCTCCTCCGCTACCTCCTCCATGTCCACTTTCACCTCTGTAATCGCCGTAATCATTGTACTCATATGATCTCGGCGGCGGTGATCTGAAATCACCTCTTGCTCCATACTTCTCAATTTCACCATGAGCACTGCCGCCGGCGCGACCTTTCCGGTCGAACAGGATTAATTCGAGTCTCTGATCTAAATACATCGCATAAGTCCGTACAAAAGCCGAATGATCCCAGGAACTCGAGTGCGCTTCATCTCGAAAATCAGACATATTCAAAAGCCTAGTTCCTCTTCTCGTAGCATACAGAATTTCTTCCTGGAACAACGGATCTCCTTCATTTAAGAGGCGATGAGTCAGTATTAAAGCTTTAAGCGCCACAATCCAGTCTCTCGTCTTCCCTAGCCGCTTCGACACCGCCGCCACACAAGCGTGGACGTATCCACGAGAATACGAGGTCAAGTTCAAGATCTCTCGCAAGTACTTCTCGTTCGCTGGATCGTCGTCGTGGCTCGTCGCTTTTACTATCGCCACTTCTAGCTCCGGCGCCATGTTACTCGCAACTTTGGCTATGCCAATGCTTGTTTGATCCTTGACCGTACCGATCGCTTTCCGGATCGCGCTGGGCGCCATTTCCGACCGTTGAATTTAACCAAAGTACCGATCTAGAACTTCAACACTGTTTTATTTAAGCATAAATGTTAAAAAAATCAATGGAATTCAGTTGTAATCAAGAAAGATTAGTTACTTTAATTATAATTAGTGAAGTGATTAATTGAGATTTATCCTTACCGTTTTCTGTTTTAAGGTTGTTATAGATCTGGTGACAGAAGTACCCGGTCGAACAAAACCTCGTCGGATCTGTACTAGGAAGGAATAAATCCGGCGGATTAAAAACGGCAGGCCGTTTTCTTCTCTCTAGATTTTCTCCTCGCGAGCGGAAAAATGTTCTCAAAAATGGAGGAGAAGAAAAAATTCAGTAGATTTAAATAATTGGATGGGATCTGAATGACACGTGGAGGAATATAAACCGTCGATTTGATCAGAGATCTGGAAAATGAGTTAGAGACAGCTATATTACCGGAAGTGTCGGGGGCGTGTGCTTTGTCTGATATTAAAGCATCTTTAGCAGTGAAAAACAAAGAGGATCGTCTGGTTTTGATAATCTGTGTTTAGGATTATTTTAATTACCGTGCTCCGCGTACGGTTTAAGGTGATAGTGACTCGGTAATTGCCAGTTTGGCTCATCGGTTGAGATGGTTGGTTGATCCAGTCGGTTTGGTCCCACATAGACAGCGTAGGTTATGGGCAGCTTTGGAAATAACACATAATTAGCTGTAATGGAAGTATCTAATTGAGATTAATCCATTTTTAGAAGTCAAATTGGGTAGGGAATGATACATTAATTAAATTTAAATTTAAATTTAAATTAATTGATTTGTTAAAAGAAGATTAGCCTAAATGATTGTGATGACGTGGAAATTTGGTATATCTACTTTAAATTTTAAATTTTTTAATATATAATTTACTTTTGAAGTAAACGGAAGATATGAGGATAATATTTTAGTAAGAGTTGTGGGCTGTAATATACTTCAAAATATTAATAGTTAAATTGTTTCTAGAAAATTTAAAGCAAGTAAATAGTTAAAGAATATTTAAATAAACCCAATTTATGAAATGTAGTTAGTAGTTGAGGGTGGTTAAAAAAATATTATTACAAAAAATTAAATTAAGTATTAATAAATAATATTTCCTAAATAAAAGTTCTACAATTTATTAACATGCTTACAAATAAACCATCCTCCATTTGATTATTACTTTCTTTACATATCTACTCACATACGTATTTTTTTTATATGATGCTGTAAATTCAATTTGTAACTCGGCTTTAAATAAATAATACATTTTGAAAATTAATAAATAGTAAATACTATAAATTTTTTAATAGCACATTTTAAAAAATAAATAAATATAAATTCCAAAAAATTGTTCCTATTTGAAAATAAAATTAACTACAGTCCAACACCATCACCGCAAGTCATATATTATGATATTCGAATCCATAATACTATCACCGCAAGTCATATATTATGATATTCGAATCCATAATATTTGAATGTGTTAAAATAAATCCTATCATTAAGTTTTAAACCAACTCATATTTTATAGATACATGAAATTATATATATGTCAAACATTATCAAATTTCCACCACCATCTCTGACCATAGATTAGTCGGAATTTTGATTGGCATAGTCAATTTCTATTTAAATACATTGAAAATTCATTTGCAATTTGTTTGAAAAATAAAATAAATTTATGTTTTTCAAGAGATGACTAATAAGAAACTAAAATAAATATTACAAATTGTCCATTCATATCTGTTACTCCCTTATTACATTTATATTACTATAAATAAAATCAAATCGATTCGCTAGCAAAGATAGGATCGCGTGGCCTAATGGATAAGGCGCTCGCCTCCGGAGCGGGAGATTGTGGGTTCGAGTCCCACCGTGATCGCTCTTGTTTTAGGCATATTATCTAATTTTTGCTATCCTAAAATCAGCAAATTCCTTTCTGAGCTCATCACCAATACCTTCTGTATTATTTCTTATAACAAAAACAGACATCTGATTATGCCACTTTTTATATAACATTAATTATGTAAATATAAACAAGAAGTTCATTTGAAAATCTGTCTTTAAAGCCAAAACCACACTTTACATAACAAATAACTAAGCTACACTACATTACTTCCCAAGTGGATCTCTGTGAATTTGGACATGTTTATGTGAATCCTTTGTGAGCCATAAATACACTACAGAAGAGATTATTACAACCCCAGCTGCACATCCTACTGCTATCCCTACATATTTTCCTACATTCTTCTTTTTTCTGCTAGAAGAGCCTGAATCGCCATATTCTGGAAGAACAAGAAGAAAACTCGATTAGTCAATGAAAAATTGCAACCCCAGATGTTAAAGAAAAATATGTGAGTAATTGTGTGTCAGTGACGATGAACCTTGAGAAACATGAATGGCTGATACTAAAGGTCCATATGAGCTTTGTAATGGTATGCAACAAGTGCCTTTCCCAGCCCAGAAAAAGTGAATGTCCATGATCGCATTTGTTACATTTGCAGAGAAGGTTTTAACCAATTCTCTTTTGGATCCGCCGGCTTCTTTCTGAATGTTGAAGTCCTGAAGAACTCTTACTCCCTGTAGACACACAATCTTTGTTAGTGGTTTTTCAGATTGTGTTAAAAGGAATTTGAAGATCTTAACACACCTGAATGTAAACATCAAATATTCGCCTCCCAAGGCCTTTCCAAGATTGAGGTGTATCATCCATTACTATCTCCGCAAAATGAAGCTCAACATTGTACCTTCCATTTGCTAAACCAAGACCATAGTACCTCAATGAGCTTGGTGATAGTCTTGCAGTTTTGTACAGTTCAGAATCCAATGTTTTTGTGATTTGAGAACCGGTCTGAGCTATGTACGTGGGCGCAGGATTAAACAGGAAATTCCCAACATTACTTACAGCCCAGATGCCATTGGAACTTGTGTGCAGTGTTGCAGCTCCCAGTATTTCAGAATCATCGGAATATTCAATTCCAGATGCAGATGTTTGGCTTGGACCTCCACACTTGATGGAGAAAGAAGCTGCAGATAAAACAGCAGTTGTTTAGGAATCGGAAGATCAACTTAAAACAATTAAAAATTTGGTGAACTAACTTATTTCGAGTTTTATTATAATAATTTTAGATGTTCAGAAGTTCCAACGAATTTACTTACTGGATGGAAACTTGTTGCTGCATTTTAAATCATCCTCAAGGCATTGTAGCATCCCAGAGACCTTGCTGTTTCCATAATTATTCATTTAATTAAAGACAAAAAACAAGGGACCAAAAGTAATAAAGAAAAGGGATTCACTGCATCAGATTAGAAACTACAGTACAACTATGGAAATCATGTAGGTTTTTAAGGTATGAAGAGGAATCTTTAGTTATTGAAAGTGCAATCTTTAAAAACACTGGATCCTATTTTGAAGATAAAAAACATGAAAAAAACAACACCTTGAGTATTGAGAATAATCTTACCTCTCCTGTAAGCCATTTGCATTAATGGATGTTCCAACAACATTCCTGAAGAATAAACAAATTACAGTGTTGAGAGTACATAGATAAAGATGGCTGCTAATACAGTGTTGGATCCCACTTTGCTGCTAATACCATAAAGATGGCTTGAGAAGGTGATTAGACAAAGATTTACTAACATGGATGATCCAACTTGGGCAACATTTTGCGGCAAATTTCCAGAAAGGGGATTGAAAGAGACATCTCTGCCATGAAAAGGAACACAATGAAAACTAAACCTTAGTCACAAACTAGATGTAGATCTCTGTCATGAAACAATCATTAAAAATTCGAGATATCTAATTAAAAAGCAACTTATATATAATTATTTGATTGCAAATTTCATGCTGTATTACCAACTTTCATTTCAAGCATAGTATATAGTTTTGCAATTGACTGATTCCAGTTCAGCTATAACAGACTTACTATAGTATGTGCTATATTTTCATGCTACGTGCATAAGCAAGTAAAATAGGAATGTGAACCAGAAAGAACTACTAAAGTAAGAGATCACTTACATTGCATTAAGCTTTGGGCCTATGATATTTGCAGGTAGCCCCCCATTTAAGTTGTTCTGTCCAAGATACCTGAGACATGATTTTTTCTGTAAGCCAATCACCCAGGCTAATAAAACATACAATTTTCTACCAAGTACGAAAAGGAATAATCAGAGGCAAAATCGCAATTAAATACATTTTTCTTCCAATGTTGTGTAGTTCATGATAAACTATAAGAAATTAATTCGTTAATGACTCAGAATCATCCATGACAGCAAAATAATGCGGCAATAAGCAGAAAAACTAAAAACTCACAAATATTGCAGGGAAGTCAGATCTTTAAAAGAATTTGGGATTGGACCTGTCAACTTGTTGAAACTCAGGTCCCTGCAGTAAAAATTTCATCCAGACAACAACAAGATAAAATTCAGAAAATGCTTAAAGGTTTTTAGCTTGAAGAAATTAAGATTGCACTGGCAGTCTGGAAGTTTATAATTAGAAAATGAATCTTTCCGAAACAAAATGAAATATATTAATATTTGCAAACTGCAACTTTGATGTCAAAGGTACTTACAGTAGTTGCAACTTAGAAAAAGTTCCAAGTTGCTCTGGAATTTGTCCTGATATTAGCGAATTTCGCAAGATCCTGCCAAAAAAAAAATGAAAATGACTAACATATACTGGAAAATCTCTTTTTTGAAAAAGAAAAAATGATTGTTTTCAGAATTTTATGTGGAAAAATCTTACAATATGGATAAATTTGTTTGATTTTTTAAGAACTCAAGAGAAGAATCTTCGCCGCTGAGATCACCAATTCTCCTGTAAGGAACAGACTGGTGTCAAAAGTGCTCTTATTTTAGTACATATTGACAAATTAATAAGCACAAATGGCAACAATAGAGCACAAAATGATTAAGGAACCGTGATTAGTTTAGGACAACATCATGTGGTATGATGCAAAAATATTTCCTCAGTAATCTAAATAGCCTTACAGGTCTTCCAATTTGTTAAGAGCACTAAAACTGCTTGGAATTGGACCTTCAAGCTTTGTACCTTGAAGTCTCCTGTAAGTGAAAAAATTCAACATTTAATATGCACACCACAATCCTATATTTCTAAGAAACAGAGAAAGGGAGATAAAAAAGGGAAAGAAATTATGCATACAAAACCCTCAGTTCTGTAAGAGTCCCTAAGAAGTCTGGAAGCTTTCCTGTAAAGAGATTATCAGATGCCCAGCTGAAACAAAGAACAGGTCCGTTAACAAAAAGGCTTATGAGCTCTTTATATATGTCAGAAACACCATTCAATGATTTTCAGAAAATTACAGAATCTGAAGGGATTTCAAATTTGCAAATTCCCGTGGTATCAGTCCACTGACTCCACTGCTATCGATATACCTGAAATGGAAGTGCAGTCAGTTAATAATCAGATTGTACAGCCAAGACATGATTAATTCCTTAAAATAGCAAGAATATATAAAGCTAATCAAATGCCGATTATTTTTCAAGGGTGCAACGACTGATAACGAGGTAATAAATTAATACTGGCACATTATGCAGTGATTGGCATCAGGGAAAACTTTGAAACCCAAGTGTGTCCGTGTCTATTATTAAAGAATCAGCAAATAATCCTAATAGATAATCAATCAGTCAATTGCCATAATGGTCTTTCACTTAAAGGGCCTTATAGCTAGTAGTGACCCATGTTGATGCAGGAATATAAAGATCTTTTAAGGAATCTATAAATTCAGATTTCATATTCTATACAAATATATTACTTACAATTGCTGTAAGGAGCTCAAGTTTCCAAGGGCTGTAGGAAATGGTCCATGGAAATTGTTCGAGCTAAAACTTCTGTGGAATAAAAGAAAACCATATAATTAGTAATTTAGCATCAGTACCAAAAATCAACTACAATTTAATATTAACATAAAAACAGAAAGGCATTTGACAAATTGCAGATAGCACTTAACAGAGAAAGCAACTTGGTTAAGTTTCCAAGCTCTTGAGGTACCAGACCCGAGAAATTGTTGATGCCTAGGCTTCTGTTCCATTGTCATATATGTAGAAGATATTAAGAAAATTTAAGCATTGACATGGAAATTCTTTGCACAAAGTTTAAGAAAAGAAAGCAAAAAATTCAGAAAACTATCATGTGATGTGATGCTTCTGAGACATTTACAGGTATTGCAAATTTGATAACAGTCCAATCTCTGGAGGGATGGACCCATTTAATACATTTTGACCCAGATCCCTGCAACACAATTATCTGTAATTGTCAAAGATTGAATTAAACTGGTGAAATAAGGTTTTAAATAAATTTGATATCTTACAAATCAGTTAGCTCCTTGAGGACAAACAATTCTTTAGTTATCTCACCAGAAATATCCAAAGCGTAAATCTTCCTGAATCACATTTGAGTAGGAAAAAATTACTACTTAGCATCATTAAACCATTAAAAGTAAGAAATAGCGAATATATGAACTGACAGGCGAGTTATGTGGCAGGTGCTGCCAATGCAGTCACAAGCTACTCTTGGATTAGCATTTTCATTAGCCCAAGTTGCATTCGGAACACAAGGATCAGTAGTAATATTCAATTTGCCTCTCAAGTTCCAGTAATCTATCATCTTATTGAGTGCATCAACTGAACAATATAGCAAAGCAAATAAGATTAAAATTAAAACTGTACATAACAATCAAGGCAAAATAGGTACTTGAATTTAATTCGAAAATTAATAAATTTAAGACCTTCATCAGGATCAGTGGTAGGCTGTTGAGAAACAACCTGAAGAACCCAAATAGTAAAGAAACATAAACTCAACAACCCCTTCATCTTACTAAGCAGCAGTAGCAGAGCACAGTACTCGAGCACAAAAAGAGCAAGGCCGGCTACAAATTTATAGATAACAAGACAAACCCAAGTAGGGAATTATAAATTCTGATTGATTGATTGAAGAATTTTATACAGAACAAGAACAAACAACAAACAAAAGCCATTGAAGTCCAAGATTTCTGATTTTAAACAATAAAAATAAAATCTTTTTATGGGTATTATTTTGACTCTAGCATTAAAGTAATGGGTGGATGACAATGAAATATGGATAAAACTACAAGTCGCGTAGACTTTTCTTCCAAGTCTTCGAATGGTTCATTTAGCACTACAAGTAGTAAACTATGAATGAAATCATCGTATTTGGTTATGATATTAGCTAAAAAAGACATCTTTTGTCTCTTCTCTATGTCTACTTCTCTCTTGGACATTAATACAAACAGATTGTGAGCGGATCCAATGTGTAGTTTCACGGCAATTGGGATTTGGGTGGGTATTGAAAGAGAATTTATAAAAAAATAAATCTACATGTTGCAGAAACATCATGACGTTATTTCAGTTATATCTGAAGCTTAAGCCGGCAAATGGTTGTTTCAAGCGCAAATCCCGTCATCAATGACGGACCAGGAAACTCAACGACATGGTTAAAAAAAAAATTCGTCGTTTCTCTTATGTTGATCGGACCGCAGAATATTTTGTAGACAAGCCCAATGTGTATGTGTATGGGCTGAGCTGGGCCGCATTATTTACGTGTTTTCGGCCTTTTGCGACTAGTAAACGACAGGTCGTAGGCTTTATAAATACCTAGAAGAGGTTATTTTGTATTTATCGTTTAACTAAATTGAGGTTAATTTATATTTATTCCTTTTACCTTTTTAATTGAATTTCTTTCGTTTATAAGAAAAAAAAAATTAATTTCTTTCAATTTAACTCAAAATAAAGGCATTATATTAAATACTTAATGTTTAGTAATTTTTTTATTTTCCAAAGGACTACAAAAGCTTCATAAAATTATGCTCTACTTCACAACTTTCACTCATTTTCTACACCTATTTATTAAACCAAATTACACAATAACAATAATTATGTTACACTATAAAATAAAGATAAACACTTAATTAATCTACTAATTAACATAATTAATTGCAATTTTTCAACCTTCATTTCTTAATAATTCCAGACGTTGCACAGACCCAATAAATGTCCTGCAAATTTCCATAATCAAATGTTAGTCTTTGATCATTTAAAAAAGAAATTAATTTTTATTTTTTGTTAATTTTGAAGGAGAAGAATAATTGGAAATTATTAATTATTAATTATACTTACTGCCATGGTAAATCTCCTGCAAGTAGCCAGTCTCCATCTTTATCTAAATATGTCAATATGTAATTATTTCCAATTATACTATCTTTTTCTGCAAGTTGAGCTGTGAAAAAAAAAATCAAATTATTTAATTATTTTGTGAAATATATTATGTTATTGAAACAGTTTATAAACGACTTGTAAACACAGTTTTTTTTTTTTAAAAAAAATTATACACTATAAAATAGAATTTATAAACGACTTGTAAACACAGTTTATAAACAGTTTATAAACGACTGTAAACACAGTTTATAAACAGTTTATAAACGACCTGTAAACACAGTTTTTTAAAAAATTATACACTATAAAATAGAATTTAAATCTTAAATTGAAATTACAAAATAAATTAAAATTAAGTAGAATTAATTATAATTATACTCACATTTGGCAAACATATTAATCAAGGAACTTGTAAGCGATTGATAAGAGTCAAAAAGCCTAAGATTAACCTTCCTTGATATAGCTACTCCTTCCATTTTCACCTTCACATAATTAGAAGTATTATTATTCATTTTCCCACCACCACCGCCTCCGCCTCCACCTCCACAAGCCACGCTACGGCCACCTTGTTGGTGGTGAAGAGCCTTCCTCCGCCACGATTTAATCGGAGGCCAACCTACTACATGCTCATCATATTCATTTTCATCTTCTACTTCACCATTACTACAAAAATTCATATATATAAATTCATGAGTTAAATTAAACCATTATAAACCTAATTTGAACGGTCCATATATGTAATTATAGTAGCTCATAATAATAAACTTACTCATTGCAGGGGATTCTTTTATTTTCTTCATGATCATCGTCGTCGTCATTAGGGTAACGATTCCATGAAAGCAAAGATAAATTAGTATGCAAATTTGAAGTGTTTTTATTAAGTTTTTCAAAAGCATAATCTTCAAAGCAACGTTTCTTATTAGTATTAGTAATGGGATTATTATGGGTAGAGAGAGAAAGACCTAAATGAAGATCCATGAAGAAGGAAATGAGTTACAGTTAGAGAGAGAAGAGAAGAAAGAGATATATATAGAAGAAGAAGAAGTTTAAAGACAGGATGGAAGTTGGGTCGGGAAAAAGGCTGGCATTGATACGGACATATCAGCAAAAGTTGAACCAACCTGTTTCGACCGGTTTAGCTCATGGTTCGGTTCTTTTTGGTCTTTCAAACCAATTTCTGCCTCTGCAACTTTGGATCGTCGTCCCCACCGTAACGTAACAAACCTTCTTCGCCTTCTATTTCTTTATTTATTTCCCTTTTTTTTAATTAATTCAATTTTTCCAATATTATTTAGTTATTTTAAATAACTAATTACAAATTAAACATAATTAAGTGAAGTGATTAAAAAAATATTAAAAAAAAGACAGCATATTGTTGTTAGTAAGTAGAGACATATACATAAGATAGTGCACATGATTTAGTTGATAACCGATTCCATTACATTATGTCGGTAAGAGGTTCGTCAAACAGATCATGATGCATGAATTCTATAATTTCAATTACCTTCCAAAATAATGGGGTACTAAAAACATTCCCTTCTTCTCCTTAATAATAAAACATAATCAATTTTAAAATAAATTTAATCTTTTGAAGTCTTTTTTTTAATTTATTTATTTAATCTTACAATTTTCGCTTTCCAAAAACACTGAGTTATAATAATTAATGCGATTCTAGAGTGCGATCAGTGGTTAAAATTGTGATTAGTTGTTTAATTAATCAAAACACTAAATACTTATTTTTATTATATTGTAGTGTTAGGTAAATTTTAAGGGTTAAAAAAGTGTTTTATAAAAAGTTAATCACTATAATGTTCAGTTGTTAATAGTTAGTGATTTATGAACCATTACACAGTTGAAACAACTAATCGTTATTGAAACAATTAATTTTGCTGAACAGCTACCTGAGACAAGTAGAATCTTCCTGTCAAATTTTAACAACTGTTCAAACATACCAAAATAGTTATTTTTGCCGAAAGTAAAATCTCTTAAAACTACAAAACTCTTCCTATCAAATTTTACCGTAATTGCACTTTCAAAATTCGAAAAATAACAAATCTAAAAACTAATTAAATCTTCTGAAGTCTTCTATTTGATTCTTCATACCAAATTTTATCCGGAATTTAACTATTTGAAGATTATTGTAGTTTACAGTGTTTTTTCAATAAATAAAAATCAAATTAAATGAAATAAATAAAAATTTCGCATAAAAACGATTCGTTTTGTCGGAGTTTAGTTCTACAAATTTTTCTCAATAATGCGAGAGAGAGAGAGAAAAGAAAGATATTCACGAAAAAATGAACTTAGACAATCCCAACATAATTATATACAAATTTCTTTCTTTTTTTCTCCTTTTTGTGGTAGGGTTTTTTAAATAAGATTATACAGAAAGAGTGTAGCCATGTGAAGTTCACGTGATGACCAATGTGGGCACAGTATGTTAGCCATGGTGCCCTGCTTGCCCAACATGGGTTCCAAGACAGGTTTAAACCAGCTATACAAATTCTATTCCGATAAGTCAGGTTGTTTGGTTAGTTCCTCGATATCGGAACCCAACGAGCCTATATATACATATTATTTACCACGGACTGTACTAAGTTCCGAAATTAAAAATAGTGAATAATTATATATAATTTGTAATACATTTAGTGAGTAATTTAAAAAAAAAAATTCAAAAAATCACGAAAAAAATTATATGATTGTGAAGGGATTTTTTTTAATTTTTAAAATGTATATTTTCTTGTAACTGTTGAGTTGCATTTAGCTGGCACTCATAAATTCAACTCTCTTATTATAAGTACAAGCCATATGGGACTTGGCTGTCTGGGTAGGTTTTGTGCAAGTATGGGAATTGAATAGTTCAAACTAAATCTGTTTAATGTTGATAAAGAGTTTTGAACTAATGGGGTATAACTGACATTTATCATCACATTGCGTTCTGTAAAATTAACTGTTTAAGTAACATATATAATTTTTTAAAAAATAAACCGGAAGTAATTTTTTTTAGAATTAGCAGGTAATTAGACTTTGATAAGTATGACTTGTAATAATAATCATTTTCTAACTTGTTTCAAAAAGATGCATTATAGCAGGATGAAGTGTAAATTTTGTAGTCAAGTGGAACTTATAATTCAAACCATTAGTACAATAAAACATAATTAAGTGGAACCTAACCTAACCTAACCTAACCGCAAACCCATTTATTAAACTTGTAGTTATAAGAGATTAATCAAAGACTACTAAGGAACTTAATGTTGATTTCAAAAGTCCAAATTCCACAACACAAGAAAGTCATATTAGCATTCATTAATTCATTGACCAAACTCTTACAAAAAAAACTCATAATTTTAATTTGCTTTTTTATTTACAAATGAGAAATGGATTGAATGTTTGCTAAAACATGTGATTAAACCTAAAATGCATTTACAAATGCACATTTAATTCTAAATGAGGGCAATTTAGTCCACTTTTGACCCAAAAAAATCACTTAAACTACCTACTTAATCCTAGTGCAAGAACAACTATCTCTATAAAAAAGAATAGATGGAGTCTCAAATTTGGTAATTAGTTTGACAAATTAACACACTACAACAACATCCTTAATCCAATTGACAAAATGCAAAAGAACCCACTTGTTGCTAGTGGGAAGCTATTTTTGTATTGCAAAAGCAATTATTTTGCTTATCTTCCCAGATAAGGTCCCTTTTAAAATGCAAGTATTAAAGAGCATCTTTTTATTTAATTTCAAAGAAAAGGCCACTTCTCAGTCCAGTCTCTTGCTTTTTACTACCCTGACCCAGTTACCTTCCATTCTTCCCTTGCTTTAATGAGGATAGGAAGAAGAAGAAAGTCCTTGGATTGATTGAAAAAGACTGGCTTATTGCTATCCAAAGTACTTGTAGTTTTGTGTCACATTACATTCAATCATACGTCACAATCACACATAAAATTCAATCACTTCCTGTATTTGGAAAATTGATGTCATATGTCCCCAATTTTCCTACCCTAATTTTGTATACACATCAAGCACACGTGGAGCAGTTCAAGTACAGTCTCATTAGTGCTTAAAATGGATTTATAAAAATTAATAATCATGTTTATAAGTCGTTTATCTTGATTCTTTTAATATAATTCAGCTCCCATGAGAGTCTTCATTCATCCACCATTAATCTGTAATTTACAAAACCCAGTATCAGACAAGAATTATAATAACAAAACCTTAAATTAACAGCATATAACGTAAACCCCTTTGATTGGATGGTATGAGATGACAAAATGGACCACTAAACTAAAGTTTCTCCTCATTTAAGTATTATTTCATATTAAGATTAAGCTAAAACATCATTGGTCTTCATAGTCTAATTTCCATCATTAGCTGGTTTAATTCTTTATGATGATGGGGTTTTGGATATAATTCTAAAACATAATGATTTTGTTTTGTTTTTTAGATATCATTTGGTTACCTAAAGGTCAAAACTTCTGCAATCTTCTGTTCATGTAAAGCATAGTCATCATACATTGTACATTTTGTCGTTTTTAACTTGGTATTTATGCTTCTTTTGTGCTGATCTAATCAAAATCTATATCTTCCGCATCGTTCTTGAAAAATGCTAAATTGCTAATTAGACTTTATACCAAACTCTTACCTATTTCTTTGACTTGCCTAGCCAAGGCAAGAGAATAATACCCAAATTACAATTGAATGGTAGAAGTTGAAGCAGAAAGTGGTTTGCTGAATCGAACCATTTCCTAATGATCTGGGTATTTCTTTTGGAAATGAACTATGCTTGTATGCCTGTAAATAAAATAAACGATTACGAAAGTAATTAGTAAAATGGAATGATTGTAATGCAAATTATGAGAATCAGACAAATGTTATCTCTAGAGATATGAAATTCTCCCATACTGTTAGCCATCTTCCTCTGTAGATATGACTGAGGTTTCTTCATAGCCTGTAGCATTACATAAGGCCTGCCAAATAGGGACCAACATCTTTACAGGTGGACGCAATTCCTAGACAGCCGCATTGAAGTTTCATAAATAATAAAGAACAATAAAAAATTAAATGAGACAGATTATCCAGTTATAAGGGTTTGCAGGCAATTTGCAACTTTAAGCCCACAATCTGCATTTTCGTTCTTTAAGTTTTTTCTTTTTTTGTCAAAATTTTTGTTCTTTAAATTTGTTTAACTTACTAATTAATGATACATTTTTTAGAATTTATTTAAGAGAAATTTTTATACCTTAAAAACCAACATTAGATCTGCTTCCTCATGTAAAATCAGAGATAGGTTCCAGTAGCAAGTTATTGGAGTCACATGTTCTAGTAGCACAGGTTTCATAATCTTCCCTATTGGAACAAAGCATCGGACGATTCTCCCACTACATCAAAAAGAAATTTTCACTACAGAAAAAGGGACATGACTATAAAATACATTTTGAGTTTTAACAGACAAATAATAGTAACTATCATGAGCAAAAATTGCATCGATATGTAGCATTGTGCATTCTTTGGGGTAAAAAACCAGACAAACATCATAGGAATAAAGGTAAAGAAGTAGTTTCGATGTTTGATCCAGAAAACAAATACAAACAATGATACAAATCTTTTGTTCAACTCGTAAGGTTTTAGCCAAGTCAGTATCCATGAAAATGATGACAATTTAAGACAAATAACAGTCACTGGTCAAAATTCATAGATCCAGGCTTCACATCAAACTTGAGCCAGAACTAATTATCATACAAGTTACGCAAGCAAACCTACAATGTAAACTTCCTGAACAATATCATAAACAAGCTTAACAATATATTTGTGTATGCATAGTAGTACATGTGTCCTAATGTACAGCTCAGTGTTCGTTCACAAATCTGAACAAATGACAATTCAGGCATGTGTACACGGATGTAAGAGAGGGAAGGAAGAAAAAACTAAATGATACCTCATATAGTGTGTTTCAAGTTGGACCCCAAAAGCTGGCATCACCACAACAGACTCTGAGCCATTAGAACATAAAGCTAAGTAAATAACGAAAATATGATTTCTCCAGAGACTGATAATACATACAACTTTTTTTGGTTTGATAACTTACAAAATTAATATAAAATACTGCCTCGCACCTTCAAGAGAGAGCCTAAGTTCACAAATTCTTACCTTTTACAACAGGCTTCAGAATCATCAATTTGACAAGGATTGTACTTAAAATCAAGCTCCAGAAGAGTATGTTAATTGATATATCCTGGAAAATCCATCATCAATATGTAGATTAATGTTGCAAAAGACTCAAGTAGTACAATAAACTTGTGAATTCCATCAACTTAATCGAAAGCAACTGTGTTTAAAGACAATAAGCATACAGGAGATAGTTATCAGCCACCTCAATAAAACTACCATAGAAATAACTGAAGCATGAACAAAAGCCAAAGAGGCAAAAACTGAAGCTCAGTTTGAAAGCATCAGAAAAAATCTAACAGCTCCAACAACAAACAGACAATTAAATAAGTATAAAATTCAAGACTGTGAAAACTAAACACAATGATATACCTTAACAAGATAGAGATATAAGGCGTTTGGTAAAAGAACAAGAACAGAGATGCATACAAAGAAGCTCCTTGCATTGTTCTTCCGAACTATAATATGGTGTGAGTCAATTGCTTCAGAAGGCCATTTACAGTCATGAATGTACGTAAATCTCCGATTAGTAATGGAGAAATCAACCATCACAATGTCACTATACCTGCAATGCAACAACAAAATCGCATCAAATAAAAAGCGGATCCATATATATATATATATATATATATATATATATATATTGCAATTTTATTAACAAATGAATCCTAAAACCTAACATCAACATTCAATATGTCCATGGTTTTCTATTTTGAGAAGTAAAAAATCACAATCGAAAGCAAAAATACCAAAACGAAAAAAGAGGGAAAACTTATACCCTATCAATGGATACGGAGAGAGAGCTTGCAATGGAAGACGAGATAGATTGGCAATCAGCGTTCGCCACGGTGAGTGTAGGTTTCGATTCTGCTCGAAGCAAAAAATTATAATTCTGAAGCATTTCATAGAACGCATATTGTTCATTTAGCAGTGACAGAAAACGGAACCACGATTTGCGGAATAAACTTAAGCATAAATGTATGCCAATGCAAAGAAATCACAGCAAAGAAATACAAATAGAAAACAAACTCAAGAGCATAAATAAGCAGCAAAAAGAACAAAAACCAACCTATACTGCTGCCTGGAATTTCGTTGGAGAGATTGACTGCAGAACCTTCAGTGGTGAGCTCGAATTAGATCGGCGGTTAAGAGTTTGAGTTTGGCCGCCGGGGGGAAACAGTTGTTGTCTTCTTGGCTTTCTGGGGAGGCTCAGGGATGCGTTTGTGGAAATGTGGAAAAACTAGAGAGTGAGAAGAGTGTGTGTTATAATTGTGCTGGGTTGGGCTGGGTCCTGGGACACGACGGTACTAAAACGCCACCGTTTAGTTTTCTATACCAAAATGAAGAAAATTCTATTTAGGTGACCCGGACCGGACGTCGCTCTCATGATACGGTCCGAGTCGGATTCCACGACTCACCTTGTTGCATTTTGACTATTAAACCAATGCTTGCTAATCTCCGATTTTAAAAAATACAGAGCAACAGAGAAAGCTGAGATACATCTTCAATGGCGTCTAATTCTTCCAACAATCCGATACTTCCAATATCCAGCTCTCTAGCCAGCGAAGAGAAGGAGAAAGAGAGGCTAATCAGAGGAGGAGAAGAAAAGCTTTTCAGAGGTTCCGCCATGACTAAAAGAGGAGCTTATGCTGCTATCTCTTACATGTCTTGTGCTGGTACCTTTCTTTTATAGACAGTAATTCGATGAGATTTCAGATAATTTTTTATTTCTCTTTGCAATTAGAGTGAGCAAGATCATGTATGTACACGTTGATTCAATTCAAAATCTACAGTGTTTAATCAATCTTACTTAATTGTTTTTGTTACGAAACGTAGATTAGAATTTCCAAATTCTGGATTTGAATTTGGTTGACATGTAACTTTGGAAATGATTATTAGTGATAGTATATACTGAGTTTTAATGTCATTATGGTTGTGTTTATCTGTCGTATATTAGATGTGGGATTCCCCTAATTTTGATGGTGCGAAGTTATATTTTGGTTATTTAAGAGTATTATTTAGTTTAAACTCTATCAGTGGATGTAATTGCAGAAAATACAAATGGATAATCTGAAAATTTTTCCGTCCACTTGACAATTGGATGATGTGCCCTCCTGATGAATTAAGAAAAAAAAAATAGTAAAGTTATATGATTTTCATAGTCATGCATTTACTTGATTTACTGTTAGTCTATGAAATTTTGTTATATATTAGTTTGTTTAGCCGCTTAGAATTTTGTTCATTCTTTTGCAGTGCTTTTGGTAATGTTCAACAAAGCAGCTCTTTCTTCATATAACTTTCCTAGTGCGAATGTAATAACATTATTTCAGGTAGGTCTCTATTCTTTTATGAAGTTATTAAAGTGCAATCATGCTATTTCACAATGCACTATTTTTATCCTTCCTAAACTTTCTTCCTTAAATTTCCACCAATTCTGGAAAACTTTATTATAGAATTGTATGCAAATGCAACGAAGGGAATACCCGTTATTTAACATCAATTGTGTGCTTTTTAATGCCTCACCATTTTGTGTATTCCACTTATTTGGATGCAGTAAAGTTTGTCATTTTATTGAAATATTATATTTACACGCTTATGTTGCTTCTTTATAGATGATAAGCTCATGCTCTTTTCTATATGCATTAAGACGCTGGAAGGTTATCTCTTTCACTGCTGGTGAATCTTTACATGCTGATGGCAACACTGGTTTTGTATCATTGGAGACATTGATTCACACCCTCCCACTTTCAATTGCCTATTTGCTCTACATGGTATATATGTCTTACTGCACAATTCTGAATACGTATGATCTGAAACATTGATTTTCTGCTTGTAACTAAGTTCTGTTTTTATTTTTTGTCCTTGAAAGTTAGTTACAATGGAGTCTGTTCGTGGGGTAAATGTTCCCATGTATACAACCCTAAGGCGGACAACAGTGGCATTTACGATGGTTATGGAGTACTTTCTTGCAGGGCAGAGGTATACACCACCCATTGTTGGAAGGTAAATGATCCTTAACAACTGCTGCTTCTCTTAGTGATAGTTTCTGAGTTAAAAGAACTAGGGTTCTTGTCTCTAGTAGATATTTCATGCTTTGAAAATTAGCCTGGAATAACAGCAGCCAATGATGACGGGAGAGGGGAGCAGGGGTTCTGCCTGAAAATTATAATTTCATTTTATAGATTTTGTGATTTTTTTTTTAACCCTATATATTAGTGAATGTTTTCAACTTTCCCCCTACCTGCACCCTAGTTTGCTATCTTTGCTCTGCTGGCTGCTGCTATACTTCAGAGAATTTAACATATGCACATACATGCAATTAATAACCTGATCAGTTTCTTTCTTACTCACCTCTGTATCGTTCCAATTTTATCGGATGTCCCCGAAGAAGGGACCTTTCTTACTCACCTCACTTGTTATTCTTTTAATGTTCTTCATCTTTTTCCATCCATGAATATATCTAAATATCTTGTTGCGTTGCAGAAGTGCAAAATGGAATTCTAAGTGTTATTTGCATTTCTTTTGCATACATTGCTTTCCAAAATTGTTCATAAATTGCTTACATTGACATCACGTAAGGATAACATTGAGTGTGAATTCTAGTGTAAGTGGCGATTATTAAAATAATTCAAACTAATGGATATTTCCGCACTTTACTTCACCGTATTGTATATATATTTTGTTTCAAGTAATATTTGTCCAAAACAGGGTTGATTAACAAGTGTGCATATTGACCTTCAAATTCAATTGAGACCTATATGATGATACTCCTGCTAGAACAAGTTTTGCATTTTGAACCCTTTGCAGACATCAAATGCCCATTTGATGCTTCTTAAAAAAAAACTCAGACAGCTTTTGCCTTGGGATTAGATGTGAATGTGATTGTAGTATAATGTTTCTGATTGTTTTATTCAACTGAAAAAATTAAGGATGTTACCAGTGTTGGAGTGATTATTCTTGGAGCATTCATTGCTGGAGCTCGGGACTTGTCATTCGACTTCTATGGGTATGCCGTTGTCTTCTTAGCCAACATTACAACAGCAATATATCTCGCAACTATTAGTCGAATTGGTAGCGTTCTCATCTTCTCCTTTTGCTTTCTTTTTTGGGAATTATTCTTCGCTGTCTGTATAACTTTTGGTTTTATCTTTTTTTTTTTCTTCAGGGAAATCCAGTGGACTTAACAGCTTTGGACTTATGTGGTGTAATGGTAAGTTAACATCTCTTAGTCATGCATTCGGACTTCTCTGATGTTTGCTGTAACTAATGCATCCTAGATTAGCACTCTTTTTCCATTCAGATTTTCTATCCTTTCTTGACAATATGTTCATTCTTGTTGCTTTTCCTATAATAGGAATCATATGTGGACCAATTGTGCTGTTTTGGACATTCATCCGTGGTGAATTGGAGATGACAATGAATTTCCCCTATCTGTTTTCCCCTGGTTTCTTGGTATGCTATCCTGACTTTCTGAAGATTCTCTCTTTTCTTTTTCAAGTCACTTCTCACTATCTTCTATTTTTACTTTCTCTCTTTTATATTGACCACTTAATTCAAAAGATTTTGTTCTAATTCGTTTTTTTTTTTCCCTTCTCCAGACCGTGCTACTTCTTTCCTGTATACTTGCTTTCTTCTTGAATTATAGTATATTTTTAAATACTACTCTCAATTCAGCCCTCACGCAGACAATTTGTGGAAACTTGAAGGTTTGTTTACTAACTGTTATCCTACCGCTCAAAAACAAAAACACTTTGTATTCTAAATCTGCAGTGACTAGTATTTTCGTTTATGATATTCTTTTATGCAATTTTTTGGTTTCCATCATTTTTAACAATTACTGCTGCTTAAATTGTACCATTCAATTCCTGCCACATTTCTCAGGAAAATTTTCTTCAGACTTCTTAGTTATTTTATCATTTCAGGACCTATTTACCATTGGACTCGGCTGGATAATTTTTGGCGGGCTTCCTTTCGATCTTGTGAGTTTCAAACTTTCTCGTACCTTCCGCATTTAGACAATAGTATGCCTCATTGATATCACATTGTGATATAATATTTCTTTCTTGCACACAGTTCAACGTGATTGGACAATCGCTGGGATTTATGGGTTCTGGTTTATATGCTTATTATAAGCTCATAGGGAAGTAAGTGCTTCAAGCTGCCATAATTCCTGGTATTTTGTCTGTTGTATTGTAATGGGCTCATGGAAGAGATATACTAACATCAAGGTGATTCTTTTGTCTGTATAAAGTCATTGATTCAGCAAATTTAGTTGACGACTCAGCTTCTTGGTATATACTGGTAGCAACCACCAGAATAACAGTTTATTGATATTTTGTCCTGATTTTTTTCCCCCGTTCAAATAGGGAAACAAAATGCAGAAATTTTAGGATTATATTGTTTGAAAAGAAAAAAGAATGTTATAGAATTCTTCTATTTTAAATTAGGGGAGGGGATCCAACTGGGTCTATTGCGAATATCGCAAATGCACTAACCACTAGACTGTGTCTTGGCATAGAATGCTATAGAATTATTATTAGGAAGTACTGGATTTTCCAATTCTGATTTGTTACCAAAGCAATCTATTCTGTTTCATCAATGAAATTAGCAATGATATCTTTCTATGTAGCTTATAACTTATGATTTGTGACATATACATACCTGAATGAAAAGTACTATTATAAGAATTGTTTCATCAATGAAATTCATAAGGGGCTATTGAATAATCAACAAACTGATTTGGCTATGAGATACTGTTTCTTGGATAATTATGATTACTGGGTTTGCGAGAGTGGGTTGCATTATGGAAGCTCGTGAGTTTGGACTTTGGACAGATGCCAATGAAAGATGCTCGAGCTTGAAAACCTCTAAAGTATTAACTAATTATAATAAACCCAAATTAATTGTGCTTTAAAAAGAGAGTTATTAACTAATTATTATATTTTTATGTCAAAAATCATTAATGAATTGGCTGTTGCCCTTAAAAACAAGTAAAAAAGGCGCGCCAAGTCCTGATATATGATCTGTAATGACAAAAACACGTTAGAATTCAAATTTCTGATTCCAACTGTCACCCAGTTGAACATTCCGATTCCAACTGTCTTTCAGATTTCAAACCCTCTAAAACAAGAAACTCCAGATTCCCCATATAGAATATCTCCCGACACAAGCTGTATAGAAAAGCCAAACTCTCTGTTCTTCTAATCAATAATCCAACATACAATGCGTGTATTTTTCATCTTAGAATCTCTGCAAGATAAAAAAAGGTTTCCATTTATTGAGTGACGATCAACAACGATTAATCATTATGACTCTTGTCGATATGAGAATCGTCGATTTCGATGATTGTTTACCGAAGAAAGCCGTCGGTTACCGTGCTTTAAATCCGTTTATGATAACCGATGGACGTTCTCGCAAAAGTAGCTTTTCTTATACTCTTTTACCTGAGAAGCCTCTCAAGCTCTCCGTTCTCAAATTGGACGGCTCCTGCTTCGGTAATTTTTTCTTTTTTGGGTTTTGGAATTTAGTTTTGGGGCTTTTCTTCTAATTGATCGGAAATTTTAGTGTTGAGATTGATTTGAAGGTTTTGTGTTTTGCAGAGATTGAAGTTATGAAGTCAGGTACTATTGCAGATCTGAGACGAGCTGTTGAGGTTGTTTTCAACCATATGCCACAAAAAGGACCAGGCAAAATCTCATGGTATGTTCTTTGCATTATTATTGGAATTAAAATTAAATTTCCTTTTTAATTTGGTTATTAAGAAAATATGGTAAAATTGATGTTTGGATCAATTGATAAATGATAAGCTTACCGAAAAATTATCAACAGAAAAGAGGGAATTATTTGGAAATTGCAATATATT
This sequence comes from Croton setiger, assembly GCA_948099555.1. Lineage (NCBI taxonomy): Eukaryota > Viridiplantae > Streptophyta > Magnoliopsida > Malpighiales > Euphorbiaceae > Croton > Croton setiger. Next base: position 25,394 of record CANUEY010043408.1, read on the forward strand.
TTTTCAGATTCTTGTGTTCTATATGGTTTTGAATTATATTTGACTTTATCATTTTATATGAATTGGGTTCAATGAAGGTCACATTTGTGGAGCCATTTTTGCTTAACTTACGATGGTCAAAAGCTGCTCATGGATACTGATTGTATCAGAAACTATGGAATTAGAGACGGCGATCAGGTACATATATGGTGACTCTTTCCTCTTTCTGTACTATCCAAAACCAATTTGACAATTGCACTTTGAAACAAATACTCAATTTCCTGTAAATACTTTTGTTGGACTTCTATTTTTATGCCAATACTAAAATGAATTTTCTCAGCTTATTGATTTACATGGATGTTGATTATTCAACTTTACTGAGTACTTCAATTATGATTTTATTTTAGTTTCTTTGGTGTTGGTACTGGTTTTGTAATGTAAAAGGAATTGCAGAAAATGGATATGAATGAACTAAATTTTTATCTGACTAATTTTTGTTCAGTGGAAATATGTTCAGCTGTCACAAAGATGGTTGCTTTCACCCTTCAGATTTTTTCACTTATCCTTAACTTTTCTTTTGATACAAACAGCTTCGATTCGTTCGACACATATCCAACAATTATAGCCACAGGAGGAAGAGAACAAGTAAACAGGTTGCAGCTCCAGAACAACACAGGAAGTAAGTCATATTTTGTTTCTGGGATTCTTGCAAGAATATGCTTCAGTTTTCCATACATATTAATCTGCCATAGCCTGAGGGAGTTTAATTAGTATATGCATGGTATCTTTATTCAAATGTACATAAGTTCTTGTCGGCATTTTCTCAAACTTGTGAAATTTAGGATCTGTAGAAATTTACTGCAGCAGTATTTGTAGACCTGATACACTTATCTAAGGTGCTTTAATTCAAATATAGTTCTACTGAAACATACATTACAGGAACCATAGATGATGTAATTTGTAATTTTGCAGCTCGCTATCAGATCTAGATATCTACGAAGACGAAGAACTGAATGAGAAGGAAGAATATTTCCATGATCGAGAGAATGGCATGATAGAATGTTATTATGGTAGCGTTTTCGAAGCGAAGGAATCCAAGGTTTCCAGCTTCTTCAAATGGTGGCACCAATACACCAAGCTACAAAGAGCGAAAAGAAGTTTAAAGGGCTCTCCTCCTACCAAAACTTCCCGCAATTTATGGGGCAATTTGAGAAGAATTATACAGTAGCCGAGCCAAACTTCTGATAAGAGACAATGATTAATCTGGTCAGTGGTAAATTTACATTCAGTTAACATAAACATAAAATGCTATGCCATTCTACAACTGTGCATACAGATGATCTAGCTTTGCTGATCAGTCAAAATTTTGATTATACAATTCAAGCATTCATGGAATATCATGTAATTATTTGTAAGGATATATAAATATTGCAAATACAATAACAAATCATTATTCCCAACCCCTTCTTTCTCCTCTGCAAATCTTGCTAACTTATGAACACATTATTTGGTTATAATTACACGGGTCAAGTTTGATCCGATAAAGAACCACAAATTACCCGCGTAAAAACTCAAATAACACGCACGTGTGCACGTGCAATCCCAGTCCCATTTCCTCCACTGGATTTTTTTCCATCGCAAAATTTGTGTGGCGATGAGAAGAGATAACCTTTCTCTTCATTTCCACACAAATTCTCTCTTCTTTCCTTCTTCCTATCTCTCACTCTTCACAAAATTCAAACAGCAAAAAATATTTTCAAAATCCGCTCCGCTGTTCCACAGCCATGGCCGCCGCCGTGATCGTGGCCTCTTCCAAACCTATCATCCCACCATCTTCTTCCATTCCTACCACTCCTAAACCAAAAATCCAAATCCCTCAGCTTTCACTTCCAATCAAACTCCCTAAATTCACCAAAACGCAACTCGCTTCACTCTCATCTTCCACTCTCAAATCTCTCTCCGTCCTCGCCGCTTCCTCATTCACCTTCGCTCCTCCTTCTCTCGCCGCAGAAATTGAAAAAGCTGCTCTATTCGACTTCAATTTGACTCTCCCAATCATGATGGCTCAGTTCTTACTTCTTATGGTTGCTCTAGACAAGATCTATTTCTCTCCTCTTGGTAAATTCATGGACGAGAGAGATGCAGCGATTAAGGAGAAGCTAAGCGGTGTGAAGGACACTTCATCGGAGGTGAAACAGCTTGAGGAGCAAGCCGCGGCGGTTATGAGGGCTGCTAGGGCGGAGATATCGGCGGCGCTTAATAAGATGAAGAAGGAGACACAAGCTGAGTTGGAGCAGAAGTTAGCTGCTGAAAAGCAGAAAATTGAAGCTGAATTGCAGGAAGCATTAGGCAATTTGGAGAAGCAGAAGGAAGAAACTATTAAATCTCTTGATTCTCAAATTGCTGCTCTCAGTGATGACATTGTGAAGAAGGTACTTCCTGTACAATAAATTACTTTTTTTATTATTTCTTGAATTTTTAAATGTTGATGTTTATATGTTTTATAGAATCATTGATGAGTCATGTAATAATGATTCTGTATCTTGATGAAAGAACTTGTAGCATGTAATGAAATAGATCTTCCCATTACCGAAATTCTTCATTGTTTGAATTTGGTTTGTTGAAAAAGATTGAAATTTACCAAAACAAAACTGCAAATTAAAATAAGAATTTCAGGTACACCAATTCAATTTCATGTTTCAGTAATGAAAAAACTGATTTCTAATGATTTTCATAAAGTTTACTAATTTAATTTGTTTCAAAGTAGATTTGAAAGTACTAATTAGTTGATAAAAAATAAAATTGCAGTTACATTGTAAGAATCTCTTTGTAATGCTTTGAATTTTACGAAAAATATTCATACATAAAACAAGCAAGCCAATCGGATCCAACATGACATTAGGCTTAACATTGTTTATTGAAGAGAAACTGGTTCAAACACTATAGATAAAGTAAGATTTTTGTAGCATTCCAGAAACTCTTCATTATACCCATCTGCACTAATGTGTATATCGACATATTTTTGCTGTGTTAATTGCTATGTTACAACATAATTTTAGGCGAAAGAGGATTTTGAATTTGCTCCTCTTTGATCTTCTTCAAGGTTTCTTGGATTTTTCAGTTTCATGTTTATAACAATGAATTGAATTTGGATTATCATCTTTTCTTGCATATAACTTTTGATTGTCCTAATAAATCATCTGCAAAAGAAGCTAGCAGCACAATAATATTATTATCAGATGATAAAACAGAAACTCCACAGTGCAAACATGCTACAATAAACCACTCAACATAAGCTAAACAAATAGACTACGCGAAGAATGCGCCATTAGCAACATTAAAAGTTGCAAGATGATCTATGTGGAACAAGTACTGCTTCTCAATCTTTAGCGAGACGAACTTAGGCATTTCTCCCTCCTCGGCCTCCAACTCATTTCTCTTGGCCAACCACAACTCTTTCTGGGTAGTGATCTTAGGAGCAGAAAGATGCATATTTGGTTCTTCAGCTTGGATTTTATGGGCATTATCAGCCTATTTACTGATACGACAGATCGATACAGCAAGCATGCTCTTTGGTGAACTTATGCCAAATTTTAAATTAATCCCAACAGAATTTTCCCTTATCCTCCATCTCAACCAAATTAAAATGGAATGCATACTGCTCTTCAGGGAATACATTGCCAGATCTTGCCTAGCTAAGAGGCACCCATCTTTTGAATCTAAATGTGCATACAATTTCATAGGCCGGCCAACAGATAAACCAAGATCAGAATCTGCATCCATAAGATAGACAATTATCCTCCGCGCAATATAATTGCCATATTCATCTCGATCAAACCTATACTTGTATTCGTATCCACAAAACACCGCTTCCTGTGAGTGTCAAAGCAGTGGTCGTGGCCTAAGAAATGCAGCTTATGGCCAAAGGTAAAAAAGCATACTTAAATGCACCATCCATCTATAAATCGAGATATTGATTCAATCATTAACTTTCATTAACTTAATATTTCATAAATATAAAGTGTTTTATCTAACTCACTGATTATTATTCAAATAAATGAAATTCGCTCTTTAACGAACGAATTAAAGAACAAGACAATATATATTTGCTCATATTAATCAAATCAAGATTAAGAACACAAATCTTATTTATAATGTCTCAAATAATATATTTTAATAGTCAGTATAAAATATTTTATTATTTACATGATCCAATTAAATACATACAATATAATTATTAAATAAAAATAATAATTATTGATAGAATGACATTAAAATTTTTATATTACACATGCATGTATAAAAAATATAATGTCTAAGTTTCCGCAAGCATGTGCATATGAATAGTATAAATAATATAATGTATATTTGACTTTCATATGCTTTTAAGTTCTGTAATCTCTTCCTTTAATATGCAATTTTATAGAGAGAATTAAAATAAAAATTGACAGTTCAGTAATAAAATACTTACAGTAATAGTGAAGGGAAGGTAAGAATTAATACTAATTGACAATTTTTTTTTTAGGTTACTGATAAAAACCGGAAGTTATGAATTTCGTTAAAAAAAATATATATATATTAATGGTGTATTTTATGGATGCAGGAAAATAAACGGGGCAAAAATGTCATTTCTCCAAACATGAATAAATTTAAGGACCCACCATTGGAGATACCTGAAGAAGGAAGTTGCATCTCTTCGTATCATAGTATCGCTCTCCCTTTCTCTGACTGTGGGTTGTGTTTGGGAGATTCCAAAATAGAACTCCTCCTTCTCCCACTTCTACTATTTCTTCTTCTTCTTCTTTTCTTGCGGTGCTCTCTTGCTGTAACTATCTCCTTTTCACTGTCCTCTTCTTTGAAACGTATTCTGATTTTTATTAATAGCAATAATGATTTTTTTTCTCATTTCTATTTTTGTAACTTAACGTTTCTTCTCAGCTTTTTTTTTTTTTCACTTAATTTGTCGAAATCTCCGTCGCCTTTGCAAGCATCGTCACCCTCTTGTTCTGTTTAGCTTCTTCGACTTTTCTGTAAGTTTTTCTTTTAACGAGTAGAAATTGAATATCGAGTTTTAGTTATTGAAATGCGAATTCGTGAATAGAAATTTCGAATTAGTATGTTTCTACTTTTTCTTTTCTTTCTTATTTTCCTGATTGCCAAACGGATGGATGATTGATCCTAAGAAAACTGGTTTTGTGTCTTCTTCGACTGTTTGATGATTTTTTTATTTATTTTCCTGTTCGTAGATGTTATTTGACTTTATTTTCAGAGTTCAGGGTGGTTGCGAATAATTGTTGCAATTCTGATTCTCATTGCAGAATATTGATATTATCTGTGATCTTCTGTTGAATGAATAGCATTAGTTGGATACAGAAATTTTGTATTTTACATTTGCATATGGAGTTTCATCCCAGAGGAGCTTGCTTCTTCTTTAGTTTCGTTGTGCTTGTAGGCAAAGCAACTTTGCAATTTATAAATATCTAATTTTGCAATTAGAATAGGGTATAACCTTCGTTGGATATCAAACTGTTTATCTATTGTTTTTGGCTTGGAAATTTTGTTACACCTGATTTTACACTCTTTTGTTTTAGAATCTGGGGCTGGTCGGTGACTGCTAATATCTGATGATTGCGCTGTAATCGTCCTTCATGTTCTGTAAATTGAGATGTTAATTTGTGAACTTCTGGTGTAGGCTTGTGATGAATAGCATTAGTTTTATATCCATTATCAAATACATAAGATTTTATATATTTCACTTGTGTCCACATTCTCAGTTGAGATGATTGATTGTTGTTAATTAAACTTGAGTTAGATTTGTAGTTTGTAGGCAGAGCAGGTATGCTGCGTTTTCACGAGTATCTAAATATGTAATATTAGTTTCTTTTACATGTATATGTTTATGTTTCTTAGTCTCTTCTCCTATGCTTGAAAAAGGTTACAATCTGGTGGTGTTTTTTTGGCATAGGTGTAATGGCTGGAAAAATTGTTCCTGTTCAACCTGCTTCTCCGTTTGACTATGAGATTTTGGAATTTGATACTGACCTTCTTAGATCAGTTGTAGAATCATCAAATCAATCAACACCTTGGATTGACCCTGCAAATTTGAAACTTAGACACAGAATTGGGAGGGGTCCTTTTGGCGATGTCTGGTTAGCAACTCTTCACAAATCATCTGAAGATTATGATGAGTGTCATGAGGTGGCTGTCAAGATGTTACATCCAGTGAAGGAGGATAACGTGAAGGTTTTGTTGGATAAGTTTCATGATTTATTTTTGAAGTCTAGAGGCATAGAAGGTGTCACTTTGATAAGTGGAATTTCTCTTATGAATGGAAAGGTTAGTGATGTCTTTACCTTTTGCTTTTTTTGTCCGATAGTTGGTCAATGAACGAGTGGTTCTTGTGTTGTATTGCAGATATGCATCGTTATGAAATTTTATGAGGGGTCAATTGGTGACAAAATGGCTCGTCTCAAACAAGGAAATCTGCCATTAGCCGATGTTTTGAGGTGTTGTATCATCACATTCTTTTTCTTCTTCTTCATAAGGCTTAAGTTCCTAAATCCTTAATTTATATCATGATATTTGCAGGTATGGCATTCAGTTGGCTGAATCAATTTTAGAATTGCATATGAAAGAGCTCCTAGTGCTTAACCTTAAACCTTCAAATTTCCTTCTGGATGAAAATGATCAAACAGTTCTGGGAGATGTTGGAATTCCTTACCTATTGCTTGGAATACCATTGCCAAGCTCAGACATGTCTCGCAGGCTTGGTACCCCAAACTACATGGCTCCAGAACAGTGGCAACCAGAAGTAAGAGGACCACTCTCCTTGGAGACTGATTCATGGGGATTTGGTTGCAGCATTGTGGAGATGTTGACAGGCGTTCAGCCTTGGCGTGGGAAGGGTGTTGAAGAAATTTATGACTCAGTGGTTAGGAAACAAGAGAAGCCACATGTACCTGAAGGCCTCCCTCCTTCAGTTGAAAATGTTCTTCAGGGTTGCTTTGACTATGACTTCAGAAATCGTCCCTTGATGATAGACCTATTACGTGTATTTAAAAGGTAACTATTCATATAGTATATATTTTTCGTAACATTTTTATGTAACTGTTAAGTAGTTCTGATATTTTATATTTTGAGGTCATTGTTTCACGTGTTGGCACATTTTACGCAAGAAACTAAGTTTTCAATTACTTTCTTATATGTAATTCATAGAACATGCATGGTAACTTATGAGTGTATGCTGCAAGCATTGAAGCTGTGGAATAAATATGATAGCTTTGAATTTTCAGCTGAATCTAGTTGTCTCCCTCAACATATGTTGTTTTTGAACTTTTCATTTAAGTAACTTGAGACCTAATGTCTTTTTCCTCAAACAAGTTCGAAGTCATTGGTTTCTTGAGGATGTATTGGATAATGTAGCAACATCTTGTGTTTTATCTATATGATGCATGAGTCTGTGGATTTGTTATTTTCCCTGAATTTGTTTTTCAGGGCTGTCAATGGTATTCCCCCTATCATGAACCTCACATCTTTCTTGTTATTGTGTATTTCTTGTTATTTGAAGATCTAGCAACATCTTGTGTTTTAAAAGTGGCGTGTTTTAATAAACGTATGTTACTTCCTGGCCGTTTGGTTAGTGGAAGGTTCTCGTATTCTTCTTGTACTTTTGCATTGCCAATCATCATTTATTGAAAAACACTATTTGCAGGTCACAAAATACAGTTTATGGTGATGGAAGTTGGATGGGACTTGGGATCAGAACAATCTCAGAAAAATCTAGTAGCACAGGTTACTCAGAATGGTTTCTTTTGAAGGATCATCTGCAAATGGGAGACACAGTGCGTTCCAGAAAACCACCTAATGCACGCAAGTCTGAAAATATGGATGTTCCAGAGGCAACCGTGGCAGGCTTAGAGCAGGATGCAGATCAAGATGGTTTTGCTTTGGTGAGGGTCCTTGGTATTCATGACCCATTAAGAGTTCCTATTTCGACCCTGGAGAGGGTCACTTTTGGTTTGGCAGCTGGGGATTGGATACGTGTTAAGGAGGAAGACAAAAAGCATTCACCCGTGGGTATACTTCATTCTATCAATCGTGAGGGAAATGTGGCTGTTGGATTTATAGGATTAGAGACCTTTTGGAAAGGAAATTCTTCACAGCTTCAGATGGCAAAATCTTACTTTCTGGGTCAGTTCGTGAGACTAAAAGCAAATGTTCTTAGCCCTAGATTTGAGTGGCCTCGTAAAAGGGGAGGGACCTGGGCAACTGGGAAAATTTGGAGGATCCTGCCAAATGGTTGCCTCATTGTCAAGTTCCCTGGAAGATTGGCTTTCGGAGAGGAACACAACAATTTTTTGGCTGATCCAGCTGAAGTAGAACTGGTTTCTTTTAATACGTGTCCAGGGATCGTTAATAAATACCAACATTTAGAGGATTTTCATTGGGTGGTAAGACCGCTTCTCATAGCATTAGGAATTTTCACTGCTATGAAAGTAGGTTGTTTTGTAGGGAAGAAAATGGGGAGGTCCAGAGGTAAGAAGCTACATAGAAATGTCTTGCAAAATGATGATCGACATATCGATGGCCAGAATGGTGGTGGTAATACTAGCAACAAAAAGCATGGATTCCACCTTCCATGGCAAACATCCTTGGCATGAGCGCTGCTACTGCTCGATAGTTAAGCTTAATTTTAAAGTATCCATGTATATATAAATCAATTATAGCTAATCGACGGTAATTTACTAACTGTTTCTGCTAAATTATTTACGTTATGGCTGGTAAGTGTTGATAAATATAGTGTATGGTGTCCATAAAGCTTTTCTCCACCTTTATCTTTCAAGAAATTATGCTTTGATTTAATCTCTGAAATGTGAAGTGAATCCCATACCCAACTGGACAATCGCTTGCTTCTTTTCATCCTTGCTTTTCGTTGCCAACAAGAAGACCAACAACGTCGTAGACGAGAAGCCACCGCCTCTACAGCCGTCATCAACCAACATCTAAAATCACCACCAGCCACCACCATGTTCTTATTCCTCTATTTTTAGGATATGGCACTCTCTTCTTTCTCTATGTACCAGTATAAATCATATGTACTGGCACACACGTGCGTGCATCCAAGGACTAAATTAAAACCTCTTCTTCTTCCTTTGACAGATGTACCAATCGTGTAATTTGCCAGGAAGCTCCTTCATACTTGATAACTGGCCATTAAAGACCCTCAGTTTTGATTACTATCATCAATGCTTTCATTTGCTGGCAGAAAAGTGATAGCGGTGGCAATTTAGAAACACACATAGCATCAGCATTATTGGTAAACCGTAGCTACAATTTTCTGATTATCTCCTTTCAACCACTGCACGAGGAAACCAATGGTAGCAGATGATGAGATGTCGAAACAAGCTCCGTCGTTTGGTGGCTTTAGACTGTCGGTACAGTGGCGAGCAACGACAAGGGGGACTGCTAAGGTATAGATTGGGAGGGAGAGAAAAGCCAAACAGAAACAAAATTGGATATTTGGGAATTTCCAGAATGACATTTCATTATTTAGAAGACAAGAAGAGAGAAAGAAAGAAAGATAATATGGTATTCAACACAACTCATCTTTGGCAGTTCACATTTCATCATACAACAACAATATGGCATCATTACTATAACAGAATCGATACAACATTAGTTAAGACACCTAATTAAATTAGCTGCTATACACTACAGAGAAGCTGGTGATTCTACTTTCTCCAACCCAGTTGTCACACCAGCTTCTTTCACCAATTGCTCCGTCAAGTCCGACAATCTAACAACTCCTGTTGTAACCTCCTTAAAACATTCATTGTTCTCAAACATATTTAGCAAAGATTCAGACCCGAATGTGCCAAGTTCAGTATCTACCTCGACACTCAAGCTAGCTTTATTCAGAAGTTCTCGACTCATACCTGCAAGCTTATGAAGAGCAGTTGTTGCAGCTTCAACTTCCAGTTGAGTTGCCTCAAGTTGAAGCTTCTCGATTGCCAAGTCCCCGATACTTTTCTCACCAATCCTCTCTTGTGCCAAAGCGTAAAGCTTCTTCAGATCATTAGCGTCATCGACCATTTCTTCCTTGAGTCTCTTTATTTCTTTTTCCCGAGAATCTAATCTCTCGGCGACTGCTTTGAGCTCCTCGTCTTTGAGTGTCAAAGCCCTCTGTGCTGCTAAGACTTCCATTTCTTTCATTCTTAAGCTTTCTCTGGTCAGATTTAGTTCATTTTCAAGCTGTTTATTCTGCAACACAAAATCATTACTTGGCTTGTTGATCAGCTGTTGCATGAGTTCAACGCCAGTGATCTCACTTTGTTGAAATCCACTAGGATCTCCATCTTTAACAGAAGTAACCAGTTTACCTGTCAGCTCTACAATTCGTTCTACTGCATTTTCAGCTTCATATACTTTCATCTTGGAGTCGTTTAACTCTTCTTTCATCATCTGAACTTGTTCCTCTTTCTCCTTTAGCATCTTTGTTGCTTGAATTAGTTGGTCCTCTTTACTGCTCATAAGCATCTTTAGTTCTGCAACCTCCTGTTCTGCTTCCTCTAACTTCTTCTTTGCATTAATGAGTTGCAAATCTTTCTCCTCCAAAAGATGCTGAAGCGAAGTCAACTCAGCTTTCAAATGCTGAATTTCTAGCTTAGCTTCAACCAGATCTGATTCTTTTAACTGTAGACTACCATGCATTTCTTCAAATTCAGTATTTTTATGCTCTAATTCCTGCCGTATCAAAGATATCTCCTGCTTTGCCTCATTCAAGGAAGATTTTTCCTTCTTTAATTCCTCACGTAACTCTGCCATGAGCTGTTGCTCCATCAACAAATCTTGTTGCAGCTCCTTGTTTTGAGCTTCTGCGACCCTCAGTTTCACTCTCTCAGTCTCAACTTCTATTTGAGCATCTTTCAAACTAGTCATGTAAGCGATTACACTCTCCCTCTCTTCTTCAAGTTCCACTAGTTGCTTTTTTAATAGCTGATCCTGTTTTTCCATTCGCATTCTAGATGATGCAAGAGCTTTCTGCGAGGAAACCAGCTCAGATCTCACATCAACAAGAAGCTTTCTAACTCTTCTGAAATCCTCCAAAGTTCCATTAGTTTCTTCCATTTGCTTTTGTGCTTCATCAGCCAATTTCTTCATTTCTTTCTGCGCTATTAACCATTCCATTGTTTGCTTCTCCAAATTGGCTTCTGCAACTCTTAATTTCTCCTCTTCAAGTTCCCGAAGCGTGGTAGATATCTCCAATTCTTCTTCTTTATCTCGGATTGCATTTCTAAGTCCTTGAAGCTCAATTTCTTGTCTCTTCACAACTTCATTGGCTTCATCCAGGAGTTGAGCCTTGCCTTTCAGTTCAGAGTTGATCTTAGCAAATTCCTCGCTCCTCTTTGCCAACTCACTTTTCATTGTCTCCATTTCTTCTTCTTTAGCAGATAGTGCAGATTGAGCAGAAACAACTTCCTCCTCCCTTTCCTTAAGTTGAAGCTTTAAATTCTCTATCTGCCTAGCTTGAGAAGCTAGGTTACCATTTGCCTCCCTTAACTCTGCTTCTAATTTTTCATACTTCAAACCAGCAGCAGCAATTTCTCTTTCTCGTTGCACCAACTCTTCCTTTGCACGGCTTAAACCATCATGCTCAGACAAAACCTGCTTCTTTGCATCGTGAAGATCTTCTTCCTTCTTCCTCAAAGCTTCTAAAACAGCCAACAGATCAGACTCCAGAACTTCAAGGTTAATTGCAGGGTAACCATCCTTAGGAAGATGAGAATCTCCATTCATACGTTCTTCTAGTTTATGTGTCTGTTCAAACAATCTCTCGAGAAGAATCCTCGCAGGTTCAGTCGACCCATTGTCATTAACACTTGAAGCACTGCCATTTAAAACCGACTTGACAATTCCAAGTGCAGGTCTTCGATTATTCGTATTTGTTACAAAAGCAACTCTATTCTGCTTCAAGTTGAACCCCAAGGAAAACAACTACAAGAAAACATATATACTCCATTTTTAGCATACTTTAGTTAATTAAATCTATTGTTAAAATTGTACTCATTATTCTGCATTTTGCTTAGATTTGCTAGTATTAGAAATTTTCCAGGAATCTTAGATTGCTTTAAGATGAATTTCAAATATTCTAGTCATAAAAAAAATACTAAAAACAGCTAAGAAAAACTCCACAATTGCTTCTTTTTTTTCTTACACAAGAAACAAGCTTCAACATAATTCCAAACAGGCTAGTAAATTTCAGAGAGCAATAAAGAATGGTATATTCAAACTCCAGAATCCAAAGGTAATAATATAGTTTATATATAATATTGCTGAAAATCATAATAAACGAAGAAAGTAATCACAAATCTATCATATTCAAACAAAATTTCTGAAACCCTAACCTTTGGGGAACGATTGAGCGGAAGATAGAGGCGGAGAGCGGTTGAAGACACCATGTAGCTCCGGTATCTACCACCGCCACTAGCTCATATAGAAACCACCATAGGTTCGCTTTTCAGGAACCGAACCCAGAAGAGCGATCCGAAAATAGACTTTTCTGATATCTCGAAGGAAGCGGAAGCTCTAAGCTGAAGAGAGGAAAAGGAATGAAAAGCTAAGAGCCTCTCATGGCAAGCAAGCAAAGCAAAAGGACGGCGGCTTAAGTTAGCATCATATGCCACATGCTTTTCTTCCTCGCCACATTTTTCGGGCTTCCAGCTAAATTGCGCAACGGGTGACATGTCAAAGGACCGTTGTCAAGTGAACTTCCTAACGAACCCTCCTACGTGGCAAGGAGAAGTAATCTAATGCGATTAGGATAAATTTTTTTTAATGATTTTTAGCCAATCATATTTCGATTTTGCTTTGAAATGAGCAATCAACGACAGCTAGTACCTTGTCGTTTACGATTTGACTGAAACTAATGGAATGAGGTGGATTATGCACCACCTGACACGTGCAAGTGGCTCCCACTAATTTTGTACATTGTTTGGTTTCAGACAAAAATTGGAAACTACACAACCAAATAAAATAGTGATATAAAATCATACATTTATCAGAAATAAGGAGTAAATTATAATTTCTTCGTTATTTTTTGAGTTTCTTTCATATTTTAAAAAACTATTTATTTTATTTTATTTTGAAATTTTAACATCAAAATTACTTAGTTGTTAATCGAATTTAAATTAATTAATCTAAATATTGATTAATGAAATAATCGATTTTAATAAGCTGTCCAAAAAGCTACCCATTTCATTATTATATGTATAACATAAAGTAGTGGAAGCCTAAAGAGAATTGAAAAAGTGCAAATATCATCTCTTTTTTTATTTATTTATTTTGATAACGACTTTCAATCATAATAAATCTAAGAAAAATTAATCATATTGAAATGGATAAAGCCAAATAATTAGTTAAATTAACACTAAAGTACACTTATATGGCCAATTTGTGATATTTAATTCTAATATATTTTAGTCCTATCACAAGGTATTTATTTATGGTGCTATTTTAATCAATTTTTTAAATTTGTAATTATCGATTTTTTATTCTAAATTTGTAATCAGTATTGTTTCATACAGTTAAATTTTTTTTTATTAAAAAATATAAAAGAATTTAATAATTTTTTCCCTTTTTCTCTGCTAGGGTCCCATTTCTAGAAAGACTTTAATCAAATTTTTCTCTACCATAAATTTCAAATGGCTTTTATTATATAGTGTAAAGAAGGGATAATGATACGATACTTTGTAAGCTATTATGAGATTAAATAATTATTTAAGAAAAAAAAGCAGATTATTGCTTAAAAAAGTCAAACAAATTAGTTTATTACCGCTATTTAGATAAATTCAATCTAATTAAATAATTTTTTAGACTTATTTAATTACATAATATTATATAAATTATATTAAAAATTTTAAATAATAATAATAATAATAGTTAAATATTAATTATTATCCATATAGTAACATGAAATGTCTCACTTTTTAATGCAAGCAAAACAGCAAACTATATGGGTACTAAAATTGCTCCCATATATTCCCTCAAAAAATCTCCCAATGTCCATGCTTAAAAAACAGCAAATAAGACAAAGACACGTAGTACGAGAATAATAGAGCATGAAACAGAGGATAGCAACCCGTCACACATTCCTTTGACTTGGGTTATAGCAAAGATCTGGCATGATCTTTCCAATACGTTAACGTGAACGGTGAAGATGAAGAGTTGGAAGGTTAAGGATGAATATGGACCGTGTAATGGTGATGGTACAAAGAAAAGAAAGACGGATACTGGAAATCTAAGGGATGTGAGAGGTGGCTCTTAATGATCATGTTATTATGTTTGTTCATAGTACGATCTCGCGTGCTTATGAACAGTATTTCTGTATGTAAGATTTTATTTTGTAGGTCCCATCTTTTAAATGTGCGGCACCACCTTCTCGTTAGCGCGTGTGTTACACGCTCTTCCTTTGTTCCTATTTATTCGGATATATTCGGTATCCCGTAATCAAAATCAAAGTGTTTGAGAAATTAAAAAAAAATTAGAATTATTTATTATAAAAGTTAATTTTAGAATAACTATGTAGAAATTAACATTTTATTTGCAAAAATGTTAAAAAAAAAATTTATTTAAAAATTATGGTTGAATGTAAACTTTGCTGATCGATGAAATTACGTTCATGAATTTTCGTATTGTTTCCTTTTATGGTGTTTTTATATAAATTTTACGTTTTTCTTATAGAAGAATAATGTATTTTTACATGTAGTATTGTGAAACACAATATGAGCCGCACGATCAACAGAGAGTGAGTTAAGGTGTGGTCCAAATTGAAGTAGATGAGATGAGTTGAAAAAATGCCACGTCATAAATAGTGTTAAAGTAGGACATCGGGACCGCCTCCAAATCTTAAAAATCTGCTGCTACATGATTCTCTGCCAATCAGTAGCCGTCAATTTATTCGAAATGTCCAAAATAACCTTGCCCCCGCCTCGTTCTTCACAAAAGGTTAGGCCTCGGTCATTGGACACTACATTGCTTTACGGCTGCATTACACTACTACTAATTTCAGAATAAAACATTAAAATATATATATAATTTTATCAATCTATCTCACCTTAATCACGCCCTTAAACAAAATAATTAACAAATTAATTAATCCTCTCAATAAAATCCTACTATTATTACTCAATCATTGTAAAGATCAAGGTTATAATTATAGGATTTATTGTATTGATTAACGTTAATTAAGTAAGATAAGAAAATGGATTGAAGATAGAATCTTCCTTTTAAAGATAGGGAAAATCGTAGGTTTAAGAACAGTAATAAATATGTAAGGACAAAACAGATCTTCTCGTCGACGATTGTGTCTGCCATTTTCTACTCACTGTGTGCTGCGCGTGTTGTCCATAATTGACTTTTACGTTGACCAAAACACCTAAATCAACTTTTCTTTTATTTAATTTAATATATATACATTTCTTTTCACTTGGTCGTTTTTGTTTGTTAGTTTTGGATTTTTGCTTGATAATTATCGATAAATTGCGGCATTATCCATTAATTAATATATCTATATATCAACTAGTAATTACAATATATTTTATTTTAATTTTGGATTATTCCAAGTAAGAATGTATATTAATCTATATTTTACTATCAAAATGTACAATTAAAATATTTAATTAGTTAAGAAGAATGTTCATTTCAAAAATAAATAAATATTTTATTTTTATAGATTCTCCTAGATTTAAAATAAGCTTTCACTACCCTTTATATATTTTTTAAAATAATTATTTAATATATTTCGATTGCAATAAATTATTTATAATTTTATTATAAATAATTAATATAAAATTTAAAAATATATCAAAAATTATTTATTAACATTTATAAGTGAGATATTTATATTGAAATAATTTTTTTATAAAGATAAAGTAAAATATAACAATAACAATAACGAATGATTTTATATTCATGCAATTATATAATTTCAACTATTAGAATATTAATCACAAAAGATAAGCATGACAAAAAAAAAATTAGTGTACTATTTATTGATAATTACCCAATAAACAAACCTTAATGATATATAAGGATGTTTGATAACGGTTCATAAAATGTGTGGAAATCATGTGAATTCAAGTTCACCATAAGCCAAAATCAGAACCATTCATCATGAAGGAGAATCAAAACTTTGATACAGTGGCATGGAACAGAAACGTTTCCATGTATACTTTCTACCAGTAGCAGTAGAAAAATTAGTGTAAAATCCACATTCTTCAAAATCGCGTGATGCCCAAAACTTTGATACAGTGGCATTGGATTGGCCAAACATAAATAGACAAAATACTGTTATTTAATGCGCTTATCGTCTCTTTAGATTACATAGAGTATGCAAAGCTTTCTTTTCTTTATCTTTCGGAGGGAAATAAATAAATAAATTTCAATTCTCCCCTCTCTCTCTCTCTCTCTCTGATCAAATTTCATATCCATTTTCCAGTTTTTAAATTTTTTCTCGGAAAAACCTTTCCCGGAAACAAAAAGCAAAATTAAAAAGAAAAAGAAGGAAAAATGTTTGCAGCAGAGAATGGACTGAAGGGAGACCCACGTTTACAAGCCATTTCTGAAGCTATTCGTGTGGTGCCTCACTTTCCCAAACCGGGTATTATTTTTTTAAAAAATATTTTCCCTTCGAAATGCTTTTTCTTTTCTTTGGGGAATTTCGTCGAACATGTTTTCAAATGGTTTTTTTTCTTTCTTTTGATAGGCATAATGTTTCAAGATATAACAACCCTGTTGCTGGATCACAAGGCTTTTAAGCATACTGTAGATATTTTTGTTGATCGCTACAGAAATATGGGCATTTCTGTTGTTGCTGGTATAGTTCAAACTCCCTCTTTTTTTCTTCTTTAAACAATAAATTTTTCTTTCTAAATTGCTGGATTTTTTCAAATTTAAGCCCACATTCTAAAAGATTTTGCATTTTTCCTTTTGAGTCTGCTGCTAAGTTTATTTTTTACTGTAATAATTGCAATTTCCTATGGTAGCAGAGGTGGATTTCCCCATTAAAGTTATGGGTGAATTTACTTATGATTTGGAAATTATATAGGAGTTGAAGCTAGAGGGTTCATGTTCGGTCCATCAATCGCATTAGCCATTGGTGCAAAGTTTGTTCCTTTAAGAAAACCCGGAAAACTTCCCGGTAATTTTTATTTTTAAACCAAATATATCTCTAATCCACTAGACGATAGGCAAATATATATCTAATATTGAGATTATAATGTTAATTTTATAGGCAAAGTAATATCAGAAGAATATGTTTTAGAATATGGAAGTGACTGTCTAGAAATGCATATTGGTGCTGTTGAACCTGGCGAAACAGTACTTATAATTGATGATTTGATAGCCACAGGTGGAACCTTGTCAGCAGCAATAAGATTATTGGGTAAATTTTTGTTTAATCTTAATTTTAATTATCCTTTTCAATTCTTTTATTAAGGATTAATTAATGATTATCTCTAATTATTTTGTATTTTGTTTAGAACGAATGGGTGCTGTAGTAATCGAATGTGCTTGTGTTATTGGGTTGCCTGAGGTCAAGGTAATTACAAACTTTTAAGCAATTTTTGTAAAAAGAAATAACAGAGAGAGAGAGAGAGTTTAATTAATAATTATGTTTAATTATTATTTTTAATCTCTATTAGGGGGAGTGTAGGCTCAATGGAAAACCATTGTATATTCTTGTGGAGCCACGTGAAGTAGATAGTTGTTATCAAGGTAAGCTAAAAAGATACTGTAATTTCTTTCTTCATAATTATAAGTTTTTATAAATATGATTATGTAATTTTCGAAAATAAATATGATTACGTAAATTAAATTAAAGTTAATGTTCTGTAATAATTGAACTGGTCTTTGACATGAATATTTAATTTCATCTTTAATAAATGATCATCTTGCTTAATCAGTCAATTTTAATGTAATATGATTAAAAAGTTAGTTATAAGTATGATTATGTAAATTAAATTAAGATTTTCTTTCCATTTTTAATATTTTCTTAAATAATAATATCGAACAAATCCTCGAAACAGTTAATTTTGCCGAAAAAATTAAATATTAAACTATATTCTAATAAATAAATTTCAAATTTGTTTTTGTCTTTGCAGACGTGGAAATGTGAATAATGGAGAAATTGCTTGAGCTGACTGGAATAAAAAAAAATGATGCTTAAGATAATGAATGTGATGATGATACGTTGATATGTTTTTTTCTTTTTTTTTTTTCTTTTTTTTAACTGTCTTTAATCTCGAATTAAATTTCTTGTCCAGATTTGGGCCTGGGCTTATCATATGATGTAGAAAGGTTGTTGGGCCTCCTAAACCTGGAAGCAAATTTTACCTTTTTTTTTTCATGAAAAAAAAAAACAATTCGCCGAAATTGAAATTTCCAAAATTGTCTTCCTTTGGAATTTTAACCCTGTTTTTTTACAGCAGCTTCCTTTAATAGGATCGAGTTTTTTTGTTTTTCATAATAATAATAATAATATTAATTAATTAAAATTATTATTATTATAAAAAAAAAAAATATGTAGGGTGAAAATGGATACATGAGATCTGTCAGCTGTAAGACTGTAATAGTAACGTAACATTTTACACATGGCTTACAAGTTGTCTGCCAAATTCCAACCGTTTGCTTTGCTGTCTATAATATAATAATAATAATAATTTTCCCAAATTTATGTAAAAAAATACAAATATTAATCATAATAATATTATATAAATAGTTTATTATGTCTGTACACGATTTAATATGTGTAATTTCAGCTAATTAGTATGTATATCAAATTAATTACTCTGTCCGTAAATATATAATTTATTTTTCATAATTTATTTTGCAGAAGATAATTAATTAGTATGTATATCAAATTGAGTATTTCACTATAGTTCCCTTATAATTTTGATTGTCATTGCTTAGCCAAGGTAAAATTTAAAAATTAATTTAGGAACAAAATAGAATAACGAAATTAAAAAATGGGAAAAAAAATAAATTACTATGCAAAATATGGTTCAATTTTTCATAAGAACAAAATCATATTTTTTCCCTTTTATGAAAAAAATTTGACTTTGTATCGAAAACAGAATTTTTGAATTCGACAGTTCTAATTTTTTTTTTTCATAACTATGATAATATCTACTAAATTTGAAAGAAAAAATAAAACAATTTTTAAAAAAAAAATTAATTTTTTTTTTAAAATGAGGAGCAGCAGATGCTCCCCAAACCAACAATCTTATTTCTTGAACAAAATCCGTCTGGACAAAATAAAAAATAATAATAATAACACAAGATTGGCTCAAAAGCCTCTGTTTCTACCTTGTTATATGTATACCATGAAAATACAACACGAAAAAAAGCCCTTTTTTTGGTGATTTGATGATGGCTTGTATATGTGGAATCACAAGATTACATGAGTTTTGGCTACTGATTTCGATTTCGAACCAGGTGGTCCGATCCCCTCGTAATGGTACAGTTAAAATTTCTTGAAAAATATGAAAATACAATATGTATCTGTTACCCTGTAACTCATCTTTCTACATTATCAGTTGTTATTGAAGTAGTTTCGTCGCTATTTCTAGATGTGTTGCCTTTGTGAAGAGCACTGCGCATGATGGAATTCACCTGTTTCCTTAATTTAGCATTATCTGCAAATAAATCTGCTAGTATCTTCCTTAGATCTTGATCTTCCTCATCACAATCAGTAACTTTATCGTCTTCGAATAATGCTTGTGCCTAAATTAAAAGGGTATCGTATACGTTAGTCATGATCGGAAAAAATGGATATCAAACCTAATCTTAGGTTTTGATATTCCAAAATTCCTTACCACAATAGCAAAATGCAGAGTGTTTTTGTATGATGCCAAATCAAATTTGAATGTTGGCCGCAAATATGAGGTCAAGATCAAGGGATGGCAAAGAAAAAAATTTGTACAGGTGTGCTTTCTTTATCAAGTATGTCGAAAAACGGCCAAACACTATACACATGCATCCGAATAATGTTAAAGTAAAATGGAAATGCGAAAAGTACCTTTTCAAGTAGAAGGCCAATTTGATCATCTGATCTAGATATCAAATCTAAAGCATCTGCCATGGTGGATTCCGAGACAGATTCATCATCACGGTCACAAGATAAATTAAAATTGCACTCTTTAAGTTGATCGCAAAGAGTTCTGCAATCTTGTAGCAGCTTTTTTTGAGCAATTCTCTCGCTAGTTCTTCTTTCTTTTTCCTCTTGAAGAAGTTTCTGCAGAAACAAATTATAGAACAAAACATGTTACTTGTTTGTAAAGAAAAACAAATTATAGAACAAAACATGTTACTTGTTTGTAAAGAAACAACAAGTTAGTGCCAAAAGATTAATATGATTTCTAAAATAGCAAATGCCGTGACCCACCTCAACTTCTGATTTCTCTTTCAGTGAACGACTAAGCTCTTGCTTAAGTTCTGTCTGGGAGCTTTTGAGGGATTTAAATTCTTTGGCAAGAAATTTTATATCTGCTTTTGACTTTGCTTCTAAATCCTCATACTGTTTTGACAAACTCTCAAGCTGCTTTCTAGTAGCTTCCAATTCCTTGAGTGCCGCGTCTTTCTCCTCATCAGGAGATTCCATTTTCAATCCAGTGCTAGAATTTCCATCCTGTAACAATTACGTCAAAATGCAACAAATCTTTAACAGCCTCTCATCCAACATTAACATCAGTTCTATGGTTTTAAAAAGAGAAAATACTGGAGGAAAGAAAAAAAAAAAAGTAAACTATGATTATGGATAATATATAACCTCTTTAGATTTCATTTTCAACTCCATTTCTAATGATTTCCGCCTAAGTTCCTGCATATCCCACTGCATTTGAGTGAGCCTTTCCTTCTCAATCAAAATAGCTTGCTGAAGGTTTTCTTTATTCTTCTCTTTGGTAGTTTCAAGTTCTGCCTCCAAATCCTTAACCTAAAATAAGAAAAAAAGTTGCATATGATTTATATAAGCAACTAGGAACGTGGTGCAAAAAAAAGCACGGTGAACAAGAAGCAACCCAATGATGTGTATTTGATTTGCTTCTGCATACCTTAGTTGCAAGGTAATCTTTCACAGCTATTTCCTGATTTAATCTAGATATGAGGTCCTCCATGTCTGTTTTTGCTGTGACTAATCTTCGCTGCATGGTCAGTAAAGCCCTGTTCATTTTATGATGCTGATCCACTGGGAGTACTAAATGTGCTTCTGTACTGCCAGGAATTCCAGCTGTACCTGAAATCTCTGTACCTCCATGCAGGTCAAGAGACCCATCACCTGATGAATTTGGTAAGCCAGAATTTGATACTTCACTGCCTCTTAGAGAACTTCCATCACTTCCAACACTTTCACTAGATAACCTTCGAGCATGACCGAGAACCTTGCCAGGCTCTGGCTCATTGAAAAGTTCCATCCCATTGCCAGCAGGGAATGAGGTTTTAGACATATTCCCGTTATATGTATGCTTTCCTATGACATTATTCACATGTCTGTTGCGGGGTTTATGTCTAGGAAAACCTTCAAGCTGCTCCAAAATGCTCTGTCCCATAAATAGTCCTTCATCGATGTTGGACATGCCATACTTCACAAACTTTTCTATTGGATTCGTCAAATCTTCATCTAATGTTAGATCCTCCATTGCAAGTTCAAAACTTTCATCCCTTCCTAACCTTGGTGTTCCAAGCTCAGATGTTTCATAAACAGTATCACTACCATAATCTGATGCAACTGATGAACTACCAACGGCTTCAGAATTTGTTGAATGTTGAGGTATCGGAAGTGAAGAAAGTGAACTATCAATAGAAGGACTTGCCTCAGATGATTGCTGATTCAAATCCTGAAATGCTGAAAAAATATAGAAATAATAAGATGAATTTCCATGGTTAAGAATTTCCATGGTTAAGAAAACATATGGAATCCAACAGAAAAGCAAAGATTTTGTGCGTTGCTTTTGAATTCTGAAAAACAAAATAGCATTCATGTAGATATCTATTTCTGCTTGTATATAAATCAATAGGCAAAGGCATTCAAGGTGAACTTGATGCAAAAAATTCACATACAAGACCTCGCAGCAGCTTCTAGTTCAAGAAATGATGCTATCGCCATGCTTCGAGATAAATCAATGTCAGAGAGCAGTTTTGTCATCCACTCCTCCAATAAGCACCTTCTCTGCAACAAGACTAAGTCTTTTAAGAATATTAGTCACTCCTATATCTATAAGAATGAAAATAAAATTTATATTAGGTTTCTATTTAATAGAACCATTTTGCAATTGTGCACAGGGCATAACATTCCGAAGTAATATCCTAAACTTTCCACCAAATGATAAGTCTAGCTAAGGCTTGCAAACGTAAAAAGTAGATGTTGAAAGTGATTTGACCTCAATCCTAAATATCATCATATATTAGAAGAAATTAAAAACCCAGTTATGAAACTACTTGCAGGTATATAAAACAGAAGACAAATGCAGACAGAAATAAATTTCCCACCTCTTCCAAAAGCGCTCTGCTTTTCAACCGTAGAAGTCCCTTGGGTGGAGCAGGTGGAAGATTTTTCTTGGGAAATGATCTTTTAAGCTGGAGAGGCAGTACTCAACATGGTAAGAAACTCTCTTATGTTTGTGTTAAAGAGGCATTCTCAGTTCCCAAAAACAATGCCTTAAAAGTAATGAGTTATTCGAATGCACCTCCAACTTCCTAAAAGAGTTAACTTGTCAATACAAACTGTAAAGCAAGTAGAGTACTTACATCACTAAATAACTTCAGGAAATCATTAAATCTTCTCAATACTCCACGTGTAGTTGTGATCCCTTCTGGTGATTGCACACCAACCTGAACCCTGTAAAACTGCCCCTTACGACTGTTAAACATTGAACATGTTTAATGCTGGTGTGTAGTCATGAGACAATATGATTGCAAACCAGCACACATTGACACATACATATTCATTCACTCTAGCAAATAATCTCTAGTCCAAAGTTAGCACTACAATTTAACATCAAAAGTTAAGATTTTAACTTAGGTTGCCAAAGCAGTAAAACTGAATAAACATATAATAAGTTCTTTAACAAGTATGCAGATGATGGTTATTGAATGCACATTCATCTGTTCAAACTTTGAGACATTTCTCAAGAAAAAATTGAGCCTTTTCTCAAAAAAAGAAACAAAAATCCACACTAAAATAAAATGATAATTGATGTGACTCCAATTATTTATTTTTTTGTTGTGGATGTTTTCAATATTTGTCACTTTGAGTTTGTAGAGATGGTATGATGACAACATCTAACCCTTGGCAAAGAAAAACACTGGAGAGTCATTCAATTTGAGTACCACTACGGGATCTGAATCTCTTGATTTTGGAAGAACAACCCAGGAAGGTATAGTGACACAGTAACTCCAGCCTGACCTAGGATCATGTGGCCAAATAGTATCCCGCCCATTCTGCATTAAAAAAAAATCATCCTTATATGTGATGTAAAAATTGATTTTACTGTACAATCATAATCACTTGGAGGTTGATATTGCAACAACAAAATAACAAACACGCAACAGTGCAGAAATCCCAGTGATGAAAATGTGAACATGCCAACATGGAGAATTTGCAAAAAGATGACACAAATTCCATAGCCCACACTTCACTGTACAAAATTACTGACACCATCACTTCCATAACTAAATTTCGCCATCATTCTGAAAAGTCTTCTATGTTTCCAGTAAAAGTCGTTTGAAAAATACACACAACATCTATATAAGCGCCCAAAGTAACAAGCAAAGGAAAATTGAAAATATAGGACACCACTGGAGATGCTTTACTATTGAGAAAAATATTAAGCATGAAAGCAAGCAACAATGCACCTTCTCCTCAATCTCTAGAAGTATCTCAAATGGAACTAATTCATACGAAAAATGCACCAAAATACTAGCTCAATGTCTTTCCAAACCACTGACATATTAAGGATTTCGGAGACAAGCATGATGCTTTTAGTTCCTGATTCTAAGGAATGTAACTGAAAAAAATCCCAAGTACAACTAGCAAATTGAATGCGTGTTCATAATAGAATCGCAATACAAGGGAAACCCAAAATTTCTCCCACGGTTTATTACATAGAATGGAACTGAATTCTCAAATAATTGCAAAAGAAACTACATCTTTCTTATACATAATTTCTGCTTACTTAACATTGTTCAAAGTCAATGTTACACATAAAATTAGGGATCGAAGAGAGGCTAACAAGTTCAAATCAAGTAGAAGTTAATAGAATTGGAATCGATCGAACTAACCCATTTTCGTGGTGGAGGACTCCAATCCATCCCCAAAGGCAGCGGCGAAGTCCCATCATGCCTGTGCTTCGGTGGACTCCTCCTCTGCATCATCATCTTCTTCTGCTCCTCTTAGAAGTCTTCTCCTATTCTCAACTCAGAAATTGAGAGTGATCATATCATATGATCACTCCCAGCTTTCCCAATCTCTTCCAATAATGATCTATCCGTATCCAATTCAAACCTCAGAAATCAAAATCAAGCATGTCATCGCCAATTCAATCTCCAAAACCAAAAAATTCGCTGAAAGCTAGGGTTTTAATGATCGGATCGGAGCTAGAAAACAACGAGAGCAATCAATACTGTAGTCGTTGTCGCATCAGCTAAACGACGTCGTACGATGGCAAGGAAGAACCGGTTAAAGGTAGCCGCCGAGAGTATAATGTGTCACCTCCTGCTTTGATTCTGCGTTTGCTTGATTGTCTCCTTCCATGGAGAAAAAGAAAATAGAAGCTAAAATCTTTCTTTTTTAAATAAAAAATAAAATAAATTATAATACAAATAAAAAATAAATATATCACCCAACTGTCGTCTTCTTCTTCTGCAAATGCATTTTTGCATCGAGCTTGACGGCAACGATAGAGAGTGCTAATTCGGCCCTTAGTGAAAATGGACTTTGGGCTTTGGCCCGTTAGTTGGCGGTCCAACTCCAACCTCTTGCTTTAATGAGGCTTAACACAGTTTGGATTTTTGGGCATTCAGTATCTTTGTGCCATAGTTTGAACAAATATACAGCAAGCGAACTAAATAAACTATGAGAGTAATATAACGAAAATATTTTACATTTTAAAAAAGAATAACATATATTTTTATAAAATTAATAAAATAACATATTTTATTGTGTTGGTTTAAAATAATACTTTATTAATAAATTCATTTTTTTAATTCTCTTTTCTCCTTTAGTAAAATATTATTTGTTATAATAGAAACCAAATATCTTACGATTTCTTTTTTTCTTCTTCTGTGTATTTCTTCTTCTTCTTCGTCTTTTCTTTTTCTTCTTCAATTTTACAAATTTGTCTTCTGTTGTTATATAACATAAAAATTATACGAAGAATACTAAGATTTTTAATTTTTGGATGAGAAATGTGACGGCTAGGGTTTTGAAAAGAAATGAAAGGTTTGTTCTTCTTTTTCTTCTAATTCAATTTTGAGATCTATTTTTGTGTTTTTTTTTTCTACGATTATATAACATATGACTCATATAAAGAAGACTACGATTTATGTTTTTTGATAGTATATATGACAATATACATGAACTATATATAATAGCATATATACCACATAAATGACATATAACTCATTATATATGAAACATATATGTTATCATATATACTACACACAAATCATAGCATATGGTTTGCACAAAATGACATACATTGTTTATATATAGTATTTGTAACAATATATATGATCTATATATACTGTTATATATACTTTATATATTGGCATATATATTTTACTTATACTATGATATACTTTATATATTATTATATATACTAGTATTATGTACTCTATATATACTTTGAAACAGTCATTATATAGCCAACCCCGTCATCACCTTCCCTTCCGTCATTCCTCAACTCTATATATACTCTAGTAAATATACTGGTAAATTAAGTATATTAATATATACTCTACTATATTATATTAGTATATATACCGTTGACAGTTTTGAATTTTTTATAAAAAATATGTTATTTAGTAATTTTTAAAAATATTAAATACTAAATAAATACTATATAGTTTAAGCTCCCAAACTATAATTATATGTTCACTCAAAGAAAAAGTCAAATATTAATTGTAATTACAAAATTCATAATATTATTTTTGTAAATTTCATAAATTAAAACTATTTTATGTTTTCTTGATTTTTATATTGTTGTTTACTGTCATTGTCGTTTCATGTGAACTTTTGGTTCCGCCATTGTACATAGTTTTTTCGAGATTAAAATACAGTCACCTCTCCAAATTCATATTTGAAAATAAATAAATTTTTGTGAATTATTGGTACTGGTCTTCACATTGTACATATTAATGTTGCTATTCTAGTTAATAAATCAAATATTAATTGATTTTAATGAATTATATTTTATAAGTATTAATGAATTATATTTTATACTATTAATTTTAAGCCAATGAATAATTTTATTCATTATCATGTATAATTGAGGTTTGAAATAACAAGTTAAATGCAGATTTCAAAATAACTGTCCACCATAACCGCTTCAAAGTTGCTTGTAAACGTACATAAACAGTTACCACTACACCGTTGCTAGCCATTTCTACACGTACCAGTTGTTGCTAAACCTGCAATAATTTCGTTGGTTAGACTACACAAATCTTTGCCGTCAACTTTTCTTCCTCCACCGCTGCCATTACCGGGTGGTATAATGATAAACAATCCGACGCTGCACGATCATTTCTTGCAACCCACATAATGCTGCTAATATTTCCAATTTGTGACATTAGGACCACTTGCCACTTGTTCGAAAAATTCAACAAATGATGAAAAGATGTATTAATGTTTTGGAACCCTCATAAATGCCTTGAATCCACTGAGTGATTTATACTTTCTGTCATTCCATAAAGCAAACACGTCATATCAAACAGTTAATTTTTACATAAACAGTTAATTTTTCATAAAATCGGACTATTTTTTTAAAGTTCGAATTCAATTTTCTCGCTCATCCCAATTAAACGGTACCTACAGGACATGAAATGAAGTTATATGTTAATTTCTGCCCTAATTCGAGTATTTTCTAAACGGATAACGGGACGAGTGTTAGAAAATGAAACTACAGTATTTGAGATTCAAAAGGAGAAAATCGACCACCTGGAATCAGAAATTAGGACGTGAGAGTGGGGACACAAACATCAATTTGGAAGTTTGCAAAGGCCTATAACGTCTTTTAGCTACAAAATATCTTATGTGAAGAACACCACATATTACCATGTACAGGTGCACGAACCTCATAACAGTTGAATAGATAAAAAGATAATATCAAATAATATTATTTTTTTCAACAATTTTTTTAAAAAAATTGAAGAAATATATGATTTTGTTTGAATTCAAGTTTCTTAGAAGATAAGAGCCTTTTGAAAAAAAAATTATATTTACGAAATCAGTTAATTTAGCGAGTCAAATGAGACGTTAAATCTTTTTAAATAATTTATTAATATTATAAATTGAGACAATTAGGGTAAAAGAGTTATTTCTATAATATAATTATGCAGTATCCAATATGAAATAGTTAATACCCTGTTTAGTGTCTCAAACTCGATTTTAATTAAAAAAGAGATATTATTTTTGCAATATAGCTCATTATAAATATTCTTTTTTCTACACAAATATATGAAAAATTAAAAAATAAAGTATTTTATTTTAATATATTTAAAATACTCAATTTTTTTATTTATAAGGGATAATTTTTTAAAAAATAACATTTATTACTTATATTTTAAAATTTAAATTTCTCTATTACATGTTAAAAATAATTAACATTTTTTAGATGTTATCTTAACATGAAATCAATAAAGATGGTGGCATTTTTTAAATGTTATCTTAACATTAAACCAACAAAGGTGGTGGGAGCTTATGGTTTTGTGATCTTTAAACTAATGATATACATTTTGATTTTCAGTAAAATTGACAATTTCTTTTCATATAATTTCATTATTTTGTAAATTATAATTCTAATTTTTGCTTCAAAATTGTTTATAATTTCATTATTTTATAGTTATATTATATACAAAGATATAACAATAAAAATGTAAAACAAATAGCATTAAATATTTTAAATAATAATAATATAAAAATATAGTCATATATAAACAAAATTAAAACAATAAAATCCATATTATTAGCACTAAAGAAAGGTGATAACTTACATTATAATCACAAAAAGGAAAATTGCACAAAATGAATCAAAAGGCAAACAAACTTGCCTACTTATTTAACCAAATCACACATATAAATTACAAACAACAACAATAAAATACAACTAAGACCCACCAATCAATGATAATGATGTGTTCAGCAATATAGTTAACTGTTGCAAAAACAGTAAACTTTACTGCTGAAAAGACGTTATATTTGACACTAACTCTGTGTTCGATAACACAGCTACTGCTAGTGAAACAACTAGTTTTAGCTGCTGAATCGACGCGACACATTCTAAAAACAAAACCCACAGAAAAAAACACTACATCTTATAAATTTAAGGACATTGGAAGCCAGGAGGGACAGTTTTTTGACATGCACTAAGAAGCAAGCTAAGAGTAATAGGCACATTAAGGTTAATTCCAAGCACATTAGCTTTAATTGCAGTACAAAGGCACAAAGCAGCTTCTAAATCAGCCAAACCCTTAATTAAAGCACAACACTTGCTTCCTGAAGGAGGGTCTCCAAGAACAACATTTACAAGCCCAAGCAAATCAGCACAAACCCCAAGTTTTAATGCGTCTTTTGGGCATTTTGCAGGGGAATAAGGTGGTGGAGTAGGTGCAGGCTTGGAAGGAACACAATCAGTTGAAATTGAAGAAAATGCTGAGGAAAAAAGGAGAGAAAGGACTAAAATGAAAGAAAAAAACTTGTGGGAAGCCATAATTTTTGAGAAATTAGAAATGGGTTTGAATTTTGAAGAAGGGAATGTGCATTTTTAAAGAGGTATTGTGAGGTGGACATTTTGAGATTCATTGAGTGGAAGAGAAAGGAAGAAGAAAGAATTGATACTGTTTTGTGTATATTTTTTGGATTCATTAGGGAAAATGGTAAAGAAATTTTGTTTGCATGCAATTTTTTTTGCTTTTGCCAGATATTATTACTGCTAACTCACTGTATTGTACAAGCTGTTTCACTGTCTATATCTTGTAGTGATCCAATTATTTATACTCTTTATATGGAAATCTTTAAGGACTGATTGATACATAATGAAAATTAAGATTAGAATAATAAAGATTATGGTATCTATTATTATGCAATTTGCAAGCTATGTCAATAATCTAACTTGTAACCTGAAAGAGCTTAGTTTAAGCTCAATAAACTTTCGAGCTTATTTGAACGGGCTTAGTTTAAACTTGGTTTATGAGCTTTTCCGTTAGCTCGGAAACTTGGTTTATTAAGTTTATTGATCATAACGCTACTTAATATTACATATAACCTTCTTTGATAATTCTACCGAGTATTGTCAAGCTCAAATACGCAACCCATTACCCAAAATTCAGATTTAAACCCCTTCCTATCAGTACAAATATTCACCAAATTGTGAAAGAGTAACAAAAATCGCAGTGTGGTCGGTATATTAGAAGTGAAATGGGTTCCAGCCGGTGAATTACGACAAACACAATGGTTGTTGTTTGTCTAGTTGGTGTTTGTCGATTATTGAAGAAGACATAGGATTAGTAATGGACCCCTTTGGGTTCACATGGTATAGTTTTTTTTTTTTTTTTGAAATGGGTACTGGGTATGGGCCATGGGTGGGCGGGTCTACTCATGTGCTGTCCACCCCAAAGACATTGATTGATGTAAAAATGGAGTAGAGAAGAATCTTGCTTTCTGAATACAGGGAAGCACTTTACACCCTTTTTTTAATTAGATTGTCCTTTTTTCCTTTGTTTGATGGTGAAAAATCAGTCTACTTTGGCTAGTTAAGATAGGAACTTTCCTTCTTTTAGTTCCATTAATGGGCCAATTATGAGTAATTAATTTTTTTTAATGCTAATTAATCTAAATTCGAGTATGGATTTAAGGGTCTCATCTCGCTATATTAAATGGATAGTTTATAGATTAATATTTAATTTTTTTTTTTGACAATGGAAGTATTTTTTTTTATAGCAACAATGGAAATTATTTGGATATTATTAAAATTATGATTAAAAGTCTAATGCTCTCTTAATAAATTTTATATTTTATTATTTAATATTTTTATTTGATATTATGATTCAATAATTTGTATTTTGATAATATTTCTTCTTTTTTTGACAAAAAATATCTCTTATTTTGAAGCAAAAAATTGGTTAAATTAAAAATGAAAATGTAGTTGAAGGAATATGAAGTATGGTTTCCAAGAAGAATAAAATAAACTTTGACATTGAAGCAAAGGAGAGAGTATTAGATTTGACAATTCAAGGAGTCATGTCCTTTTCTTATCTAATTTTGTGATTTTTTTTGTTAATTGATGTTACAAAGGCAATAAACCAATCCAACAACAATAATAGATTTGATTTGTAATTTTTTTTATGTTCGAGTTCGAGTTTGATTCAAATTTCAAATTAAAATTTGAGATGGTTTTATTAAATATTCATTAAATTCAAGTTTGATTCGAGAGTTTAATTTGTAAGTTCGATTCCAAATAGAATTTAAAATAAACATGTTTAAACCAATTCAAATACAAGTTCGAGTTTAGGTATGATTCGGTTGGAATTCAAATTCGTTCAAGTTTTTTTCTCCAAATTTAGATAAAATAGTAAGGTTTGTGGTCGTATTTGCAAGTTTTGATGCTTGATTGGAACGGTTTGTATATTGCTACTTGTCAAAGTTTGAAATTTTAGTTGGTTGAATTGAATTAAACTGTTTCCGATCTGAATATGAATATATCATAAGTAACTTTTAAAGCACCAAATCTAATCTAATATCTGAAAGAGTTAACATATCATTTCGAGAAAATAAAGGCTGATTAAATAAATTTAATATCCAAAATCATAAAAAAAAAAGGAAAAGAAATCCACTCTCAAAGATGATACAAGCTTGAGAAACAAACTAGTTTTTCGACAACATCGACTTTTCGTTAACTTTCCCGGCAAGCAGCCTTTGTTTGTTTTGACTAGTTTTTTATGGCTTTCCGACGAATTTCCAACGGATTGCATCTTAGCATCATCATCACCATATCATAACATCATCATCATTAAACAAAAATCAATTAAAATATATGAAAACAAATTATTGATGGTTTTTGATGTTCTTCTATTGAGAAAAAAGTTTTTGTTAATTTTTTGTCATGGCTTTTGATGCATAACGATAACTTTTCCCTTTCTAATAGGTTTCTGATTAAACAAAATCAACATTTGAAACTTGGGAATTGTAGCTGAAGCCAATCAAAGGTAAAACTCTTATTGCGATTGAATAGATTGATAAAGGGTCGATTCTTCTTCGTCGTTGAAACACAAGTAAAAGATATAAAGGAGACGAAAATGGTGTCTGATGTCATGGTGTCAATAGATGGAAGTCACAAAGAAACTAGAAACGAAACTAATAAAAAAAAACCTAAAATTTAAGGAACGAAAAATAGAAACAAAATCATTTTGTTTCTTCATCATTTTGTTTTATAAGCAAATCGTTTTGCTTTCTTATAATTAACAACTGGTTTTAAAAATATCTGATGGAAAATTCCCCTTGCAACTCTAACAAAATCATCATGGAAACTTAACAACGAGCTTCGTGGCAATTGAAACGATCTGAAACACTAAATGAGGCGCATCTATAACTTTGGTTCTATTTGGTTTAGGCATTAATGATAGTTGATAGTTGGTGGAAGATAGCCGTAGCGGATATAGATTAGTGATTGGTAAAAATGTAACAGTAATTATGGTTAAAATGTGAAAAACCAATAAACATGTAATTTTTTATTAAATATTAATATTTATTTTTTTAATAATATTAATATAGTCATAATATGAATAAGCTAACAGTTAAAAATTAAAAAAAATTAAAAAACTCCAAATAAGAGCTAAACAATTGTTGTTCTGGTTTCCTAACTATGGAGCTTATTGAAAAAATGGTTGTTTAGGTTCCTCACTAATATCAGCTGATTTTAACACTTAAAATTTAACTTTTAGAGTCAGAACCGTTATTAATTACATGAAATAATTACATGAAATAATTAAATCAAAGTCGCTTTTTTTGGCGGAAAACATGAAAATGGTCGTTTTCGTATTTAACTTTTACAATTTCGGAACTTGTTTTTTAGATTAAAGTGGGCCCGTTTTGACAAATTGAAATAAAAATCGACCCGTCTTTGTATATATCCCAAGCTTTTTGAGCCCTAACTATCTATTTCCAATGACGTAGGTAACCATATCCAATACTCCATTGTGCTTAGACATAATTTGGGCCAGACCGAGCCTAGCCCAAATAGTTGACTGTTTGTTGCATTTTACATGGCAGTTCAGCCTATCTAATGCAATATTTGAGTGGCAAGGTATGGGCTTTGGGCCTTCAAAATGTTCCCTATAAACATATTTTTCTTTAATTCCTAATTTCCCATATATATAGTAACATATCCTTGGGTTTATAGCAATTTAAATTAATTTAATTAGTTATAATAATTTTTTATCTCAATAAAAATATATTAAAATAAAATATTTTATGATTAATTTGTAATATTAAGTTATTAATCTGTTATCTTTATAGAATATATTTAATTAAATTTTCTTATTACTAATTTGTAGAACAAAAATATGCCTTTTGGGCATGTGACGTCAAGGGGACAGGAGGGATTGTATAATGACTTTTTTAAAAAAAAAAAATATATTTAATTGGTAATTTCTTTTTTTTGGACTCATTATTATCTATAAAATTTAATTAAAAAAATATATTATCCAGACTGCCAATAAAATCAATCAAATACTTAAAATAATTTCCAGATGTATCTGTTTGTTATTTTACACAAAACTGAATATAAAATGGAAGAAATAATTTAAAATGTTCCTTCCTTCCTTTTCTCTGATTCTGTTTACAAGTAAATTACCGGTGCTTTTTAGCTGAGATCGGTCGACGACGGAGAAGAAATCATAATTTCAGCGTCGGGAAGGAGATTTGACTTCGGCGTTGATCGATCAGAATCTCCGATTACAAGAGTGAAAGGATAGATCATTCAAATTTTTGAAGTTTGAGGTATGGCGATCCTTTACGCGCTTGTAGCTAGAGGATCGGTGGTGCTAGCTGAGTTTACAGCGACGGCGACGAACGCTAGTGCCATAGCTAGACAGATATTGGAGAAAATTCCAGGAAACGAGGATAGCCATGTCTCATATTCTCAAGATCGTTATATATTTCACGTCAAACGTACCGATGGCCTCACCGTTCTTTGTATGGCCGATGATACGGCTGGAAGTAAGCTTTCTTTGTTCTTTCGTTATTACTTCGTAAAAGCTTTTATTCAATCCTGATTTTGACTGAGGATGAGCATTGGTAGGCTAGAATTCTTTTTAAATTTAGATTATATTGGATTTCTAAACTTTATTGCCAGCATCTTTTGTATTCAACTAGGTTTTGCCTTTCTGCGATTGCCGGCATTGACATTCTTTTTTAAGCTTAATTGGAATCATGAATACATCAGCATGACGTATTCAAAGCTTGATTCTTTGTTGAGCAGTGCCAGTGCTACTGCTTCATCCTATTATAATGTACTATGAGAAATTCTATTTTGACATTATTGCTTAGTATGCTTAATGTACTTGGCATTCTTTATTGGGCAGTGCTAGTAGGTTATGTTTGTGTAGTTTGCTGGTTTGAGACGTGGAATAGATGAAAAGCGAACAGTGATAATGATTTAGATAAATATTTTGCTGCAAACTAGAGCATCTAAGCTAACATATACTTTCCCATGCCATTATGTAATGTAATCGTAGTTACTTGGTTACATTGCATTACTCTGTGCCAAACATCACCTCAATGTTTAGATTCTCGTCACAGTTAGTTTGGGATTAAACCTTAATGACAGTTAGTTCGTTATAGCTAGTTTAGGATTTAAGTTGACTCTAGTTCACATTCTTGCTTTACCTGGTTACTGCGTATTGTGTCGGATTTGAAATTGCATGAACAATTTTAATTTGTAGTTGAATGATCATTCATTGTAGGCTTACATTTACAGAAAAGTGCCATGTTTGATCATTAATAAAGTCATCATCTTTTTTTTTTTTAGCAAAATAAGTTAACCTCCACACCTGTTAAATTGTACGATCCTTGTCAATGAGAATATCAAACAAAATATTCCGAATAATGAAAACTTGTATTCTTTCTTGCTGATCTATCTAATTTACAATTACTGAATGCTTTATCCAGGAAGAATTCCTTTTGCATTTCTTGAAGACATCCATCAGAGATTCATCAGGACTTATGGCCGCGCTGTTATTTCAGCACAGGCTTATGCTATGAATGATGAGTTTTCGAGGGTTTTGAACCAGCAAATGGAGTATTACTCAACTGATCCAAATGCAGACAGGATAAATAGGTTAAAAGGTGAAATGAGTCAGGTAAGTTTTATTTCTGTGAGAGCACAAATTTGTGCATGGTACACCATATGGTTTTCATCAATCAATGGGATTTAAATTTTAAAGCACTTCGTGTAATGCCGTTTGAATCTTACTCTGTTTTGTTGATTTTCACTTTGCATAGCCAAATGAAATTCATGTTAAAAGATTCTAGCCAGCAATCATATTGCCTAAATATTCATGTTTTATAGACATATAACAACCATATTTGCAATTGTAGGTGCGTAATGTCATGATTGAGAATATTGACAAAGTTTTGGAGAGAGGTGATCGTTTGGAGTTGCTAGTTGATAAAACTGCTAATATGCAAGGGAACACCTTCCGTTTCAGAAAGCAGGCTCGTCGTTTCAGAAACACAGTATGGTGGAGAAACGTCAAGCTCACGTAAGTTGCCTGAAATGGTTTTCCTTTATTTATTAACACAATCCATTGCGAAAACCAATCTCTTAATTCTATATTCCATTGACTAAACTTCTTACTTCTTGCAGGGTTGCTTTGATAATCCTCCTCATAGTGATTGTCTATGTTGTACTGGCCTTTGTATGCCATGGAGTCACACTACCTTCCTGCCTGAAGTGAGGACAAAACATCGTGAGATTATGATGTGATCATGCCTTTATCTTATTCTTGCTCTGATTGGCATGTGGGGGTTTCTGTTTGGATTTCCGTTGCTGTAAGTTTTTTTAAAAGATTTTTACTGGTGCAAATATAAATTATTCCAATTGTCTTCTTTGTCAGAGGATGATTTGCTATTTATTTGGATTCATGGTTTGATTTCTTTATAAAAGGTTTTTTTTTTTTTTTTTTTTTTGGTACTTGCATTTTGCATTTCAAACTCGTATTTTTTTTTACTTTTGTCGATATTTGCATCAATATTTTTATTAATCCCTGCAAGGGAACAACTTTACAATCAAGTAGAATTAGGAAATGTGATGTAGACTGAGGAGGCATACAACATAAGCAAACAATATTCTGGAACTTTCCTTGTTGAACTTTTTCGAGTACACACTTCTGGTAATGAAATGTGTGCTGGGAAAGGACATTTTTATGCACCAGAATCTGCGTTACATTATGTTCTGGAGGAGATTAGCACAAAAGCCAGTGCAGAAATATAAGAATGCCCCATAAGGCAAGATGAAAAGGCCATATATGTTTATGTTAAAATATGGCAGGCCATGGAAAGAGATTGTGCACTGCATTATGTAACTGATCAAGGGCAAAAAATTATCCAAAGTGCAAAAATAATGTAATCATATACTGCTTTCGTTCACTTTATATATAAACACAATTAATTTTCAGAAAGATTAAGAAATTAGTTAAATTTTATTGTTTTTTCTAATGTGCTACTAATATAACACTAACTCTCTTCTTATGATGTAAAGACTTATTTAAATCAAATGGCAGAACTCAATTTCTAAGGTTATTAAGCAAAGTTGACAGTCAAGCCAATGTTGTTCAAATCATAGAGCTTTAAACCTTTAATATCCCTAGTTTAAAAAGGCTTACGTTCGCACTTCAACAGCTCTCTAAAGTAGGTAAAATAGAAAGCAGCAAAGCAACATATGGAAGGGAAAAAGAAAAGAGGCCAAAACTGTAAATGTCAAATTGTTAACAAAACACTTTGCATTTCCTGCTAGTTTCTGCATATAACTAGATATCACAATTTACACTAATTGTCTACAAGATTTAATTTGTTTAGCAAGTCCTCTAATTCCTGCAATGTGATCTTATAATGATCCAATGATTGTGCCCCTTCTTCTACGACTGGAATGGCAAGTTTATACAGATGATTTTGCCAGTAAATTGGGTTGTACAAATCGAAACTACCAGAACCATGATATGGAGGAAGGGCAATGTGAGTGAAATTTTTACTCCAACGCGGCAAAATGTAGCGAGCAGGAATTTCTTCCACCCCATTATAATTAAGAACATTCAATGCATGCCTGCATAAATAGCCCTTGTAATTGAATAAACTACATATGCATCGGATATCTACCTGGCTCGTCTCATATAAAACTTCAAATTGTCTTATTTCCTTCTCGCTTCCCTCGACTCGGACTTTTTCTTTGACTATGTAGGTCACTATTGGCCCATTAACGCTCACCTGTCTTGTGTTGAAGCAAGAGTACATCCCCTCAACCTCCAACTGGAATTTCTGAAAAACTTCTTTAGTATAAACTTTAGAGAGCTGTACCTCAAAATTGCATCTTGTTTTCAGTTCAAGGTTTGAATTTCTCGACTCAAGGTCTGCCATGGCTTCCTTAAGGTGTTTTCGGTGTAGAGCTAGATCATATTTATCCACGAATTCCTTAAAAGATGTGTGTTTATGTACGTAACCATCAAAAAAACCATTTAAGGTCTCATTTTCTTGGACGGGGATCATTCCTGCAACAAATACGTCCTTCAAGTAAACTGGAACCCACTTTTGCCTCTCTTCATATAATGTTTGGATCCATTTAATATCACCAAGTCCATATCGCCTGATCATGTCAGACCAACAAGTTTCAAACTCAGCTATCTTCAATGAATTATAGACAGCTTTGTTCAATTGTCTTCTGATGGCTTCAAATCCCCTCAACCCCCCCAACCTTTCAGGAACCCTTTGCATAATATACAACAGACAGTAACAGTGACGAGCTTGGGGAAACACTTCAGCGACTGCACTTTGCAATGGTTTACTCTGGTCAGTGATAATAACCTGGGGTGCCCTTCCTTGCATGCATTGAAGCCATGCCTTGAACATCCAGACAAAATATTCTACCGACTCGTGTCCAAGAAACCCACAGCCCAATAATATCAATTGTCCATGGTGGTTTACCCCTACAAATGAAATCAGAGGTATCTCGCATTT
This sequence comes from Croton setiger, assembly GCA_948099555.1. Lineage (NCBI taxonomy): Eukaryota > Viridiplantae > Streptophyta > Magnoliopsida > Malpighiales > Euphorbiaceae > Croton > Croton setiger. The sequence goes on from CANUEY010043408.1 coordinate 62,868, forward strand.
GTTTGACAAGCAGGTTGTGTCAATCGCAACTGTATCACAAAAATAACTATACACTGCTCTCGATCTAGCGTCCGCCCAAAAAATGTTTCTTAGGCGCCCCTCATCATCAACATCCATCAAGTAAAAGAAGTTTGGGTTTGTTAACTTCATACGACAAAAGAAGTTATAAACTGCATGTGAATCTCCTTCTTTAAGTTCCAGATGTTTAGAGTGATCAGTATGGCTTGCACCGTCTCTATTATCCATATTTGAGTATCCATTAGACCCAGTATCCATGAGAGGTGTTCGAAACAACTTGATTGTATGTATCTCAGTGACAGGCTCAGGTGGTGGTTCTGCCTTTTTGGCTGCAATCATCATTTTCTTGTGTGACTTGTAGAAACGCTTAATTTGGGGGCTCACTGGATGATTGTGTGCAAGCTCAACTTCAATTATTCTCCATCTTTTTGAGTCCACAAGCCTAATGACTATCATTGCTGGACAACCAGTTCTTGTTTCTGGCCGTGGATTGTTTGCTTCACTCTTTTTTTTGAAACCTGCACTACTGCAGCTAAGTTTAGCTCTATACCTTTCCTTTCTTTTTGATCTAAACCAAGAATTACTCACTCTGATACCAAATCCTTGTTCCTTGGCATAAACGTTGTAAAAATCATATGCTTCATCAAAAGAATCAAACTCCAAACCCACAGTAGGTGAGAGTGGTTCTTTCTTTGAATCTCTTCCACCAGTTTCATTGTCATGTCCAGTTGCACAACCGTTTTCTTCAACATCACAGTCATCACCCTCATCGAATACCGGCTCATTATTGAGACAAACTTCTTCCATCCTGAGTTAAAAATCAGAAACAGAGTTTTCTTAAATGAACCTGTACGAGGAACAAACAGGAAAAAAAATAGCATTAACCAAATTATGGAACTTCCTAATCCAAGATTTGAGGATTGAGATGAAGACGATTCGCGCCCTTCTGAACTATGTCAACGCTCGCCGACAAAAATTTCAAATTCATATGGGACAAAGGAAGAGATGGACCTATTCGAAGGCGACAAAAGAATACCTTAAAGCATGGTGTAATTCCAAATACAGAAAACCATGATATGATTCAACTGATTGACAATATAAGACAAATGTTCTGCCAATATATCTAACTCCATCCAATATTCCTATTCTTTCATATAAACATACCTAACAATATATAATGATTGACCTTTCATCAACGGAGATCATACCCTTTCTGGTATGATATCTAATCCAAGATTAACATGTTAAGTACGAATTGTCATGACTCATTAGCATCTTTCCAAATCATAATTTGATATTACCATGTAAAAATATCACAAAATATCACCAACATAACTAGCCAATCTTCTATTCATGAAAAGCAAGAAGATAGGTTTAGAAACCATTATTGCTCTTGAACTCTTCTCCTGTAACTTGAAAAGAAAGATAATCTTAATATTCTTACTAAAACACTTCACTTCAAATCTGTGATCATTCAAATAAGGTAATTACATGTAAACATATCAAATATTTAAGATTATCTGCAAAAATTCACAACATTACTAATACTACCTAACGGTTACTAATTTACAATGCATCCATTAATGTTAGTACCTCATATTGAAATTATACCACAGTTTAACATGTTGCTGTTGAGGACAAAAATCTATTCATTTGCTTCTTTGTCAAATTAGTATAATCCAATCAAAGCTCAAACAAACTCCACCGCCACAGGATAATGTCACAGTTTAAACACAATAACAAGCTTACAGTGTCGTCGTCGTCGACTTGTTTCGCATGAATAATTAATCTCCGGCCATTGGCCATAATCAAACCTGTCCATGAAAACACATATATCCAATTCAAAACAGTGATCTGAAGCTTATAAATGAAAATTAAAAACGAAGTCCGTAAAATCGTAGCAAATTTGAATATTTGATGACGATATCTAACTACTGATAAGTGAATTTCATAATTTTTCGCATTTAGATTTTATAGATTCTCGTTATCGATCGAAACCCTAGGTCAAACAGATTCATTTTTTGCAAAATTTAGTTGAAACCTCGAAATTCGAGACACTAGAGTGGGAAATTTAGACGATCTTACAGTGATTTCACTCGGATAGACTCGGCGAAGGGGGAATTGGCGATGGGATTAAAGTAACTGAGTCATTACCTCCGAGTTGGCGTTGAAGAAAATTGCGAGTCACACTGGGGCTTACAGAGGTTTCGTAGATCTTCCGACTTGATGAGCTGACACGTGGGGTGTATAATATCATACTACTGTTAAGTGTCAGTGATATAATACTTTATTTGAATTTTGGTCCCTGTCATTTTACTTATTCGCAAATTAGTTACTCAATTTTTTAATTGTTAAAATATTTTCAGTTTATCTATTTTGATTTTCATATTTTTGCCTTAAAAAACATATTTATATTCTCTTAATTTTCATTTTAGCGCTCACAAAATTATTGTCCAGAAGTTTAAGGATATGATTAATCGGTCACATTGCAATCAATTTATTTTAAAAATATCAATAATATTCTCTTTTAATATATATATACCATAATTTGATTTAAGAAAATAGAAATCAGTTTTAATTTATTTAAAAAAATCAATCAAAAGAATCGCAAAATTGATATTCAAAATTACAATTTTTTTACATTTGCTCATTCTACTTAAATTTTCCTGCTGTTTAATTTTATGGTCATGTAAATATTTGTTCTTCGATTATTTAGTTCTGTTTTGTAGTAAATGTTAATTTATAATATTATTATTATTTTATAATTAAAAGAAACAAATTTAAAAATTAATTTAAATATTCATATAATTTATTTAAAAATGAAAATTGTAGCTTCAAGTAATCAGATTATTCAACAATTTTAGCTTGTAATGATTTTCATATATTCGATAATCGGTATTAGTAATCTGTAGTAAAGCCAAAAAATTTCAGATAACGATACTGAATGGTATCGGTAATGGTAATAGTAAAAAACTTATTAGTTAACCGATTACCGACTATTCGGTAACAGTAATTGGTAACGGTTACTGATTGCTCAACTCTAATGATGTGCAAGAAGCGTTATCTAACTTACCTTATATTTTTTAAGAGTTTGATAAATAATATTTATAGTGATTGAGTTTCCAATAAATTACAGGTTATCAATAAATAAAATATATAAAATAGAAAATGTTACATTAAAAATAATTATGTGAAAATGATTCATAAATACAATGTAAACATTTATGCTTTCTAATTTATTTCACATTAATTGTAATCCACATTCACAAAGGAGATGCAAGCCTAATAGCCTAATTTATTTTATTGAACTTATTTATAAATGAATTCCTATTTAAACATTGGATCAAGAAATTAAATTATTATAATACGTCTAAAAAAATTATTGTAGAATATTTCATGCAATTTTTTACGTCTACTCTTCAAATATATACCAATTGTATTATTAGGAAAAGGCCAAAAAAACTCTCTAATTTCTTGCATACATCAATATCATTGTATAATCACCTTAAACTTGGTTTTTCCAAACACAACTTTAAGCTTCTAATACTAAAATTGTAGCTTGCCTCCAAAAAGTATATATGTATATATATATATATATATATATATATATATATATATATATATATATATATATATATATATGTGAAATTAATCATATATATATTTTAAATATGCAAATATTGCAAGTTTCACTCTAATAAGTCAATGATGTGATGATAGCCTTATGAAAATCTTTTTGTTTTTCCTCCTTTTTAGTTGTTTGTACAAACATGATTTGACCAATTGGTGTAATTACCATTCCAAAAATACTTCACCTTATTGTAATTAATTTATTTTAGGGTATTCAAGGATAATTTCCGAATTTATCAATATATTTTGTTTGAAAATTAGATATATTATTGTGATGTTCTTAATTAAGATTGGTAATTATGAATAATCATCCAAAAATGACATGTCTCCATTAATTATTGATCATTAATTATTTAATTCTACTATACACTAAATAAATTTTTTAATATTACATTATAATAATAATAATAATAATAATAATAATAATAATAATAATAATAATAATAATAATAATAATAATAATAATAATAATAATAATAATAATAATAATAATAATAATAATAATAATAATAA